>JAGFPH010001225.1:32383-136489 GCA_018207615.1 Philaenus spumarius | reverse complement strand
AGTAAAGTTCAAGAAATGAAACAAAACAGAATAAAAAGTAATCATATTGAGAAGTATATTTGATTCAGACAGAGACAAGATGTAAGAGCTTTAGCATGTGACGTCAAAGTTGATGAGGATAATTGTGCAGAAAACATGTGATGAAGCTGTATTCTGGCGCCGAGTTTATAGGGTGTATTTAATGAATAGGCCTACAGGAAATTACTCGATTTAACAATATAAACAAATTAAACTAGTGAAAATTTTTACTGAAACACTAATTAGTCTATGTAGGAATAGTTTTAAATATCCACTTTAAACTTATTGCGATTGATGTAATAAATATATTATATTTAGATTTGTTTAGTAATAATTTCATAGTTACTTTTAAAACTTCCTTAAGGTTCTATTAGTATGTTTTCTATCCTCTATGTAATCTCAAGGTAAGTCAGCTTCTAATTTTCGTCCTCAAGATTTGTTCGTTGTACGTATTGAATTTAAATTTTTGAGATGGATTCAATATCACGCCTAATGCTTTCATCTTTTTTATTTGGTTTTAATTTTGTTATATGCGTCTTGTGCTTCTTCCTTAGAACTTTAGCAATAAAACAACTTGCAACGTCTTTTAACAACTAACTGATTTCAATTGTAACCAACATATTATAGAGAATATAAATTCAAGTATTTAAAAAAAAATCTAAGTCTATTCTTCACCTTCAAAGTAACAGCAGGGTTTAGCTAATTAATACTTTTGATTTATTTGTTGTTTATTAATATATGTTTTAAATGTTTAAAATGTGAAGCAATAAAGACTATCTGAAGAAAAATTTTAAATGTGTGGAATCAATATTTAAAAATGAGTTCATAATATTTTGTGTCGTTTGTCATGGTTTGGTGAATAAACCTAAAATTGCCTACGGAAGCAAGTTTAATTTCTTTTTTTTTATATTTTTTTTATAATCATGTATAAAAAACACTTTTCGTAATTTCGTATTATTATAAAATAACAATTGTTTGTTCCTTTTTTTCTGAATTCTTGAAAAATGTTTCTTAAATCAAGTTCTTTTTCTTAAATGTTTTTTCTTTTGTTTTGTAAAGTCACAAATTTGTTCTAAATTTAGGACTTACTAAGCGCTTTTTAAATATATTGTGCGTCGCCTTCAACATTTTGTTTAACTTAAGTCCTGGTTTATTTTTTCAATCCTTCACTAAAAATTACTTATTTAAATGTATCAATATGTCACTAAACCGTTTTAAATTTTACTGTGAATTTATTTTTAATTCAAAACTTGTCACTTTTAACCACAACGATGCCTTCTCTAAGAAAACTGAGTCACATCTTAAAAGCTTCTATTTATATTGCTAAAACTGTGTCTATAAAACAAGTTAGGTTCTTTAATAAAGAATGTTTCTTTGAAGCTAAAATGAACCAATAAAAATGTATTTAAAATATTAGATATCCGTAAAATTTCTTCTGAAGAAAGTTATATTTAATACAAACCAATAATGTACCAAAATGTTTTAGTAAATGCTATTTAAACAAATAAATATGTTAATAGTGTGTTGAATTAATGGTAGTTAAAAATGTTAATACAATTTAAACTAACAACTAACTTCTTAATTTAAAGTTACATGTATTCTTATATAACCCATTCAAATTAAAGCTACTTATAATAGACTTATTTTCTTGATACCTTCATAATTTGTTTATGCTTCTTATATATTCTCTAATAAATATATACTTAACAAAAAACTACTCAAATTACATTCTTGTTAAAAAATGATAATGCTTTTTTAAATCTACCTAGCCTTAACTCCTACTAACAGAGATGATTGCTTAAAATGCCGTATAGTAATAATTAATTATCTGTTTTAGTGTAACAAAATATTTATTTAACAAAATCGATAAATGCAATTTGACAAAAGCTATGATTTGTACGACCTATGGATATTTTCAATAATTGGTAAATATACAGGGTGTTTACAAACTCCCTGGAAATATTTTGTGTATTTGTTCCTTAGGTCAAGACAATCAAAAAACGTCGTATAAATATGGGTCTGACATGCCTAGTTTTCTGTCTGTCCGTCTATTCGTGTTTTTTACAAATTATTTTATAACTTGAGTACTATTTTAGGTAGAAACTTCAAATTTGGCACGAACGTGTACCTTGGTAGTTCAAAAAAGTGTATAAAATTTACATAAATAAATAGCATACAAAATTTGCACTAAACAACAATTTGCCGTGTACAGTTGTTACATAATTAGATAAACGTCTCATTACTCAGTTATTTATTATCCGACTGTAGCAAATAAAGTATGATTTTGTTCGTCTTAAAATTTTACATTTTTTATTACTAGTAAAATTGTTTCATAAAAATGACGGTTTTCGTGAAATTTAACATCAAAGATTTTAAATGGCCGCCATATTGAAACTGTTTAATATATCGTGAAGAAATTTTATGCACTTGTTTGACCTACCAAAGTACCCGTTCGTGCCAAATTTGAAGTGTCTATCCAAAAAAGTACTCAAGTTATAAAATAATTTGTAAAAAACACAAACAGACGGACAGACTGAAAACTAGGCATTTCAGACCAATATTTACACGACGTTTTTTGATTGTCTTGACCTAAGGAACACATACAAAAAAAATTTCCAGCTAGTTTGTAAACACCCTGTATATTTACCAATTATTGAAAATATCCATAGGACGTACAAATCATAGCTAGCAAAGAGTATTTATGGTACTCTTTCAACAGGCATTTTGTAAATCAAAGTTTGAGCATCTAAAGTGATATTCAAATAAGTTGTTTATATATATTTGTACTAAAAACATTATAAAGATTAACTTTGTACATAGTTTAATACATTATGACACATAATTAATAGGTAAAAAATATTCAAAGACACCAAAGAAACGTTGGGATGACGTTGAGTTCGTCTGATGCAAGAGCACACGAAGAAATTGCTCAATGTTACACTCACGTTTTGATTGGTAAATTTCGTTTTGCGATCATTTTTATTGCACTACTGCATTGGTCGAACCTTTTCCTTTGAAAACCTTTTTTCTAATTGACACTGCCTTTTACCGACAAATAGTTACAGATTTTTGTGTAATACCTTTCACAGGCTGTTTCGATACTGGCAAAGACTACTTGTTGTATCGATTAGTTTTCAGCCTAGTAATATTATAAACCAAGTAAGTATTACACACCAATAGATTTTAATTTAAATTATATTTAATTGATATAAGTATCGATGAGAATAGCCCTTAGTTTATAAAGAATGCCGCAACGTTTACGAATTTTTAGTTTTTACACCTTTTTTTCTTTGAATAGCGTTTGCAGTCATTTAATTTAACAAAGTTTGCTTACTCTTTTTCCAGGTATTCAGACTGGAATTGTAAATTTTTCTTACGATAATATCCTACTTACCTTATGATATGTGTAATATGTTTTGTATTAAACTATGCTTAATTTTCTGCCTTTTTGGAAACATGTTTTTATGTTTTCGTGAACTATGCTAAATTTTATACCATACAGTTTTGAATTCGCCTCTTCGCTATATTATAGTTTCTAGAAGTATTTATTTTATTTCTTAGTAAATAATTTGAGAATATTTTTTTTTAATATTATAACAAGATTAGGCTTCTTTTTGTTGCCTTCTTCAAACATATTTTCGTTTTTAAGAACTTTTTTACTTATGGAAAATTATTTCAAGTTTTTAGAAGACAATATATAAAAGACAATCCAAAATTTAAACTTGGACTGATATTTCGTACGATATATTATCCTTTATAATATAATATTGTTTAGAAACACTAATATTGAATTTTGTCATTTATATAATTTTTTTAAAACGTTTAGGTAGTTTTTCCTTTATTCCCAAAAATAGCCTTTTGTCTCCCAATAATAACTTTTATATTGTTTCTAATAGAAAAATATTTTATATATTTTGCATTTCTTGTATTTATTATAGAACATTATTGTGGTTTTCCAAAAAGACAACCTTTTCTATTCCCATTTATCTAAGAAGTTTTTTCTTTTATTTGTGGTGCTAATTCATTTTTTTGTAGTAAATGTAAAGAAAATTAATACACAGAAATGTTATATGTAATTTTAGAAACACGAAAATGTATAATGGTATTTACTTTATTAAAATGGATTTTATTATATAGGTGTTTAAATGGCAATATGTTCAATTACTAAAAACGTGCCTGCCAGTATAGAAATATGAAACTACCAGATGGAGGTTAATAATAGTTATAATATAAAAAGTTTTAAAAACGAAATAATGTATACAGTTTTATTTGACTTGTTCAACCAGTGTATTAAAGTGAATGGGAAAATTCAGTGTTGCGAAACTGTAATTTTATAAGTTGACCCAATTATTAGCTCTCTTAAAGAGCTGGTGGCGACCAACTAACCAAATGCTATATTTGACTTAATGTATTTTGCATGGTGTAAAATACTCTATATGTAGTTTTAACAATGGATAAAATATATTACATATTTGTTATTCTTATTATTGACGAGATTATATTAGGACGTAATCTTTGCTTTTATTAGACACATGTAAAGTTGATTTTATTCGAATCAACCGTATTGTACGTTAAAGGTTTTGTACATCAGGATTTTAAATAACATGCAACTTGATTTTACCTTTTAAATTATTGGTTGAAAAAATGTAGATTAAATATAACGCAAATATTTAATTGTGCAATAAGAAACCGTTCGTGTGCAATATATAAAGTAATATATTACACAAAATATGGAATAATATTGTGATGAATTTATTTATGTTCCAAGAATTGAGTAATTTTTAACTCATTAATGACTCATTGAAGTTAAATACAGTAATATTTATATCTTATATAATTTAAACATAAATATATAGTTTTAATAATTTAGGTACGTACCTTATTAAAAAACGTCAGTTCCTGTTCCTTAATAAATTCCTTATTCGTTTATCACCGGTTTTGAATTTTATTGTTCAGACCATTTTAAAATCTTTCACTACACAAAGGTTCAGTTCTGCTGAACATCGTTAAAATAACGTTCGTATACCTTATTCCGGAGGATAAAATACCTTAAATGAATAAAATTAATTTTTGACTTATAAAATTCTATGTTTAACATGTACATCCATGTGTATGCAAAACCAAATAAATATGTTTTAAATACTTGAGTAAGGTTTTTTAACATTCTATAATTAAAAGAGTGTAATTTTCGTGAATAATAATTTATCCCTTTAAAACAAATACGCATACAATATCGTTAATTTCTATTACACAAAACATTGAAGTAGAATGGAAAGCGTATCACAATAAAATTGTATAGCAAAATATGTATGTATGTCCAAATTAGACCATTATTTGTATTGCTGATTACATTATTGTTTAAATGCTTTATTTGTCTAACATTAACCATCAATTACAATAATTACTACATTAGCAAAAAAAATAATTACTTTTTTATTTCACTCAAATCTTTTAAATTTGGCAAGTTTATCTTTAATTGTGCATAGTCTGTGTAGCAGTTAGTCTACATTTTAAACATTGCAATAATTAGCATCAAAGTACTAAAAACACTTTTCAAACAGAAAGAAAATAATATCTTGACTCCATATCACGGCCGTGTAGGTCTCGACAAAGCTTTTTCCAGATTTAAATTCAAGGTTTTGTCGCAGATTTCCCCCAACATGGCAGATTGCCAAGCACGATGACAAACTGTTTAGAGCATTCGTAATGCGCTAACAGAAACCGCAATGGTTACACAAAAACAGTATTTTCTGCTTTTCACTTCTTTGTTCAAGTTATCATTTAGTCATATTCATAAATTTCCTTTTATGATTATTAATATCTACATAATAATTAATATGATGCATTAACCTCACATGGAAAATATTTATAAATAATATTTCTTAACATTATTTGCAAATTTTAGAGACAAATTAAATCCTGCAATGCTCTTTTAAAATAAAAAATTGTGTACTACAGAATTTTAAATCCATACCATATAAATTTACTTTCTTTTATTAAATAATAGTATGAGGAATTCTTATTTATTTTAAAATAACTAAGGTAACCAAGAACTTATCGAATAAAATAAATAATATTATATATTTATTACTTACCTAATATTGTAATTGTTAACTTACAAAAAGGACAAATGAAGGTTGAAAACATGTATTTCAATAATATTTGTAATTATAGATTTTTTTAATTCCATTATAGACGGAAAAAAAGAACTTAAATTTTAAATCTGTAACTAACCATTGTTAATTAATTAAAAACAAGTTATTAATTTTACTTTTTTTTGCTTGCATGAGTGTTATTGAAGTGTAATATATAGACCTATTATGTGATGTTAATATGCATCATTTAGTAATTCTAGAAACAGTAAATATAATATTTTGAAACGTTTGTTAAATGTGTACCTTATATGAATCATAAAAGGTTTATGTTAAAAGGGTAATTGATTTTTCTTTTAAAAAAAATATAGTCTTTATGACATTAATGTATATAAGTAAAAACTGTGAAATAAACGGAATACATTTATGTAATGATTGTGATTATTTCCTATAATATTTTCCTGTGATTATGAATTCCAGATAATTTAAAGCAATATTTCAAACTGGTAATTTAATACAAAATAAATTTAGTTTTAATAGTTTTGGTAATGATAAAGCAATTTAATTTACTTACCGAATTAAGCTTTTAGGTTAGGTGCATTTAATAGCCTACTATTATGAATAATATCTAATGTTAGTATTATACCATTATTGGTTATCCGTATATAAAGACTACAAAATTAAGTTTTATTGCTAAATACAGACTTGAATCAAAGAGGTTCTCAACTTCTTGTTGGTTATATTTTTGTCCCACAATGATTGTCTGTTGTAATTAGTTTTTTTTTTAGTTGCAAAACGTTAATAAAATTGCATTGAATGTACACATTTGAAGTGTTTTATAGTTTAATATGTTTTGAATGTTTAGTAGCGATACATTAATTCTGGGGAAAAAAGCTTAAAATCAAATATTTACTTAAGTGTAGAGATGGGTATATGCAGTATTTCAAAGATATGATCTCCAAAATCAGTTGTTTTGAAATTCCTCTATTTGAAGTATAAGTAAGTATATTTTATAATACAATTTTTAAGACGTACAGGAAATAGTAAGAATGATTTTGTAAATAGTAAGATATGATTTTTACTGTTTTGTAACGTATCTCCTAAATTTGATTAATAACTTACAGTTAAGATGTATCCTTTTTTCACGTAGTAAATAATTAACGCGATAAAAAAACCTTTATAGGTAAATTCAGTGTATCTTCGAGTGGAATTCAAAAAGAAATGTATAATATGTATTACTAGATGCACAAGGAACTTTTGAAAACCGTAAAACCTAAGTAACTAAGACTTTGAAAATTATGAATTGTTAAACAGAAATTTTATTAAGATACAAGTTGTTAAGTGTTAACTTATTAAGGTAAACTAATTTTGTTTGAAATTTCATTCATTATATTAACTATTAGTCCAATTGGGAATACAATATCGAAGCAATCAAGTAATTAAGTACTATCCGCATTTATGTCCAACTATAGAAACTTTTCAGTTATAAACTTTATATGACTGATTTATTGTCGTTTTATCAGAGTTGGTAATCAAAAGTTGCATTATATCCTAAACATTTTGAATACCCAGTCTGTATGGTAATATATATATGTATTCATGCAATAAGTAGTTGTTAAGATTATAAAATATGTTTATATTAGTAATATTTATTTATACCTTTTATTACTTTAATGTAATTTCGTAATTTGCTGAAACAGACTATCGTAGAAGTTAAATGTTCTAATTCAGTATTATGTAATTGGAAATAATAATAATATAGCTGTGTAGGTTTGGACTAGATCAACAAATTTAATTACCTTGACTAAACTCTATCCCAAATTGCATTAGTATAATTTTATTAAGAAAGCAAATCAAAATATTAAAAACCCATTTATTAAATGACCAGTTAAATTTGAATTTTAACTTTTTGAAATTTGGCACATTAATATCTAATATTATGTATGTTTTGAAAAAAAAAAAATACTTATGTATAAAATATAATTTGCATATTTAAATATTTTTGTGCTGTACAACAATCATGAACGTGTAATCTGATCGGAAAATAAATAGATGACTGACTTATTTAAAGTTTGTACTAATAATTAAGTAATAGTAAGCAATGGTATAACTGAATGTAATTCAATGATAGACTAACAGCATTTTTTAGTTTAGATATACACATATTTAACATATTATTAAGTAGTAGACAATTTGTGTTTTGTTAAGAATAACAATGAAATGACTCTTTGGTGTAAAAGCCTGATGAAATTGAACAATATGTTTAATTCACAGGAAAACAGTATGCCGGGACATACTCATCTATTAGAATAGTTAACCAAATATATATAGGTAAATACGTTATTTAGTAGTTGGAGCAATTCTTAATTATCGTGAAAAACACTACATCTGTTTCGCCGATCACAGTCGGCTTCGTCAGGTGCAGGATACTTAAACAAAACAAATTAACACATCACTGAACATATATGACACTAAAAACACCATAAAATATCAGAGGATAGCTCTTCGTTAAATTTTACTATTAAAGTACCCGGGTGTGGCCACATCATAGTTCGTTTGCCATATTTCTCTTCCTCAGTTCAGTATCCGTCCGGAAGCAAACGACTACGATGTGGCCACACCCGGGTACTTTTAGAGTAAAATTTAACGCAGAGCTATCCTCTGATTATTTTATCGTGTTTTTGGTGTTATATATGTTCAGTGTTGTGTTAATGTGTTTTATTTAAGTATCCTGCACCTGACAAAGCTGACTGTGATCGGCGAAACAGCTGTAGTGTGTTTCACGATAATTAAGAATGGCTCGACTACTAAATAAGGTATTTATATATATACATATATATGCATATCACCAATTCTAAAGCGGCATTTTATATAAAATCGATTTGGTTTTATAAGAATACAAAATAAAGTAAACGATTTGTTTTTAACAAACAATTTTTAAATTGAACATAAATGTTCTTAAGATTCTATTCCTCCAAGAATAAACTATAGTTGTTTAAAAGATTGAAACTTTTTGTCGTACATAATATTAAAATACGATGCAGTTTTTGATCAAATTCGCTATGTCAAAAGGTATTTGATTGTACGATATTGCTAATTACACAATAGTTTTAGTACACTTTTTAAATCGGTATTTATGTTAAATTTATCAAAACTATATTTTTTATCGTTTTTATTTATTCAAATCAACTTGAAATAATGTAGTTTGAATATACATAAATAAAATAATTGAGAAAGAATTTCGTTTAGTAAATTTTGTTGAAAATGTTCAGTAACAACAATATTTTATCTTGTGAAAAACAAATAATACCGAAACTTAAAAAAAAATTACATACATAAGTCTATGTAGGCTCAAAGTACTTATGGTATGCTCAAATATTTTTAGTACAATTTTAACATAATTTTATTTTATTCATAAAATAATTTCCCCAATTTTGTCTACAATAAATTAAACTACAACTTTAATTGTTTACAACATATGTTTTAACCCAGTCTCTGCTGCAAAAATGAATTTGTTTTCTAGTAGAACAAAATAATTTAATGAGGTTAGAGGTCAAACAAACTCTACATTCTAGAAGACAGCTTTACGACGTTGCAACCCCAATTTTGGAAGGTTGCCATGTAAGCGGAAAACGTCGCCTGATTTATAGTAATGTAGGGTTGAGGATTTCTACTAAGGCAAAATTGGTACAATGGTTCTTATAAACTATGGTTTTGTTATGGTATCCTTAAACATCGAAATATAGCAACGTTAAATCTTGTTTCTTGTTTTTATAATATGTATGTTCATGAACCATACAATTAATTGTACATTTCATATAGTCTTCTAGACAAATGTAATACATTTACAGTATAAAGTTCTCATATATTTCACTTTACATAATATACATTTAACAAATTAGAATAAGTTTATGGAATATTTTTTGTTTACAATTTATTAGAACAAATATTGACATTCAGTTAGTAATTACATTACGAATTATATGTATAACAATGTACAATGTAAAATTTTTTGTAATGTGATTATAGAGAACAAATACTGTTATCTTAATATTTTGAAATCCAAACGAAATTCTATGTAAATTTTCTTGTTTAGCTACCAACTTAGCAGAATTTTAGTGTGTAAAAACAATGTTATTGAACTGTGTAGCCTATACCCATGAACTAATACTAAGGTGTATTCGTATATGATTTTACAATTTATTATCTACGAGAAGATTGTTACACCTACAATAACAAGATTGTTAAGAAGATCTTATACGATTGTTGCAGTACATTGTCTTTTCCGTACTTTTGCAAATATATGATGTCCAAATGTGTCTTGTGCAACCCTGATTTATAAAAAGCTTCTCTGACTATATCAGAAATATTTTAAACTTTTATAATATAGATTGATTTCGAAATTTATTGTTTTTCTATATAGAAGAAAAACATTAATTTTGTTTTTCAAAAGGACAGTTTTTAATACTGTACAAAAAAAAAATAAACAAAAATATTCTTAACTTTAATTAAAAAAATAACCTATTCAAAACCGTTAAACATCATTTACCTATATTTCTATTAGACTCATTAATAAATTTGTGTTCTATTCATTAAATATTAATAACCTTTATGATTGTAACGGTTATATGTTACTTCAAGTTTCTTTATTCTTCTCTTATATTAAATGAATGACTTTAGTCTTGGTCTCTGTCAGATTGCCAATTTTAAAATGTTTCTAAAATACATATATCAAACAAATATTATATTTTAAAAGAATATTTGCGATTTTAATAATAAAAGCGTATAAAACATTATTTTGAAAGGGATTTAGATAATTTTAATTTAATTCATTAACTTGAGAGTTTGTATTTTTCTTCTTTTTTTCAAATTTAACAGTAAAGATTTCTCAAAACATGTTTTAATATATTACAAAAAGTATATTCTTACTTATTATAGGCACCTAACTAAAAACTTATTTATAATGGTAAGTGAGAAACTAACCTTAGATTTTGTTTCCAGAATTCTCCTTAAATTTGAATAACACAAAAAACTGCATTGTACACAATATTTTATTTGATCCAAAATAAGACCTACAAAACAATTACAGAATATATGCGATTTAAAACAAATATAATTATTTTACGATTCCCATGCTACAAATCGTATTTATATTTAATGAAAATTAACAATGTAACTTTATGATGTATTAAAATATCTAATACAAATCAATTAAGTAAATTTAAGAATGATTAACATTCAATAGGTTTATACAGATAAAAAAATTACCCATTCAAAATTTGAGCATCAATGGGTAGTTTTAGCATATATATTAATATTATTTTTAAAATATAAAATTAAACCCTGTATCTTTATAAAAGTTATTAATATATAAAAATTTAAATAAAATTACATCAATACTTTGATAAAAGTTTTAAAACGGCTTTATAAATAAAAATAAATTTGGGTTTAGTCAATATGCATTAAGTAGTTTTTTAATTGTTAATATATATAAAATAATAGTTAAAAAAATCTCAATAAACTATTTAGGTTACTTCAGCAAATAAATATAACATATGGTTTTATATATATATTATATAATTTACTTAGCAATAATTAACGTAATATAATATTTAAATTTTAATAGATTTACCAAAATAAATTAAAGTTGTTTGTAATAAAATCTTACTGCTTTTCGTATAACCTATTTATTTTATACAATATATAAAGTCTATATATTTTATTTCGCACAATTGTTTACCATATAATTTTTATTCATGACTGTCATCTTTACTACACAGGCTTTAAAAATATCACATCTGTTTTCATAGATTACACTAGACACTGTTTAAATTATGGCAATAAACCATATTATGTTCAACTGTTATGAATACAACGATTTTATACAAAATTAATGTAAATTTATATACTAGCAAACAATAATAAAATATTACTTAACAGTAATAACAAATAATTTGTTTTTTTATAATAGAGTTTTTACAAACAAAGATAACGTTTATCAACATTCAAGAACAATCGTAATTTTTAAGTTTTGTTCGTTTTATTGGCATTAAATAAAACAAACATTTTATACAGTGTTTGAATTAGTTTTTTGCTGTCATTTAAAAGAAATAAATTTTTACTATTGTGTTTACCACATACAGTAATTATTTTATAACATAATTAAAGAATTAAAGTACAATATTTTTTAACTGTTTATTCACAAAATACATTTATTTTAAATTATTATACACTAAAAGTAAAAACAGTTTGTCCATTTACAACTTGTGTATGATTCATATGACGAAAACACTTTTCTTATTAACATTTTATGTTTTTTGTTTCACATACCCGTTACGTAATGCCAACTGGATTTACTTAGTAAAAACAGGCATCGTTTACAATAGAAACAACTGATATTTTATATTAGAGGTTTTTTTCTATTTTGCAAAATTAGTTGTCATCACTAAAGTCGTATTGAAGATGAAGTCACAATGAACCGATGACAAGGTTGTGTTGGTAAAGATGATGTGGAAGCAACTACAGAAGCTAAAAGCAGAAGAAGTGACGGACAGTGAAGCCACGATAGACCTCTTCCACCAGTTTGCATTGCAGCTGGATTTTCACCTACATTTTTTAAAAATTCTTTAGTTATGTATGTACAGTTAGTTAAATAAGTTAATACAAAGTTAATCCTAAATTGTATTCATGTAATAGTTTTTAAATACTGAAAATGTATCACAAATTACACTTAAAAACTAATTTGTTTTGAAATTAAAAACTATTTATGATTACCTTTAGGTAATTATACATTTTAAAGTTCATACACAAAAGAATTTAAGTACTTTCGGTTACTGAACGGTTACACTTATTTACAAAATATATATATCTATGAGTAAAAGATAAGATGGAAATTTATGTTCAGACATTATACTATGTCAAAATAATGTTATATTCTTTACTATACATAGTTTCTCAAAACTGTGTGAAAGGCGTTATATTTGTTTAACCATTGCAGATTACGGAAAAAAACTATGTACATAATTTCTCTAAAAAAAAATTGTAATGTCAACCAATTTTTATTTTGCTTAGTACCTTAGAGAAACGGCCCGCAGGGAGTAGCAGGATAATCTTAAATATATTAACAGAAGTCGAGTTGTACATCAAATTAAATGCCTATCTTAGGAGAATGCAATGCCACAAATAAGACGTCAGAAGGTTCGTCGTACAAAAAATTGCTACCGTTTAAAGCTACAATATTGTGCAGTTTTAAAATGGCTTTATTTTACTTCTTGGCATTGTCTTTAAAAGCAAAATTACGACAGTCCACCCTAAAATACCAGTTGAGATAATATAGAGCGTTACGATTGGCTACTACTACCGAATAGCTCAACCAAACTGCAGAAAGAAAACCATTAGAGAATTTATTGTAAACGAGGTAAGCTGTTATTAAAATGTATTGGTGATTGTAATTTGTTAACCTTCTAACGGAAATGTTAATTTGTTTTGGATTTTCAGCGTTTTCAAGCATATTTTAAAAAAATCGTAAAAACAGTAATTGTATCCCAATCTTAAAGTGTTTCATACATTTTTTATATAAAAAGGTCCAATAAATTCACATATGCAACTAAAAAAATGGATTGATGTAAAATTATAAAAGTTATTAGCTGAGGAAGAAAAAATGTTCAGTAACAAGAAAAACATCTACTTTAGGCCTACACAAAAAGTAGTAAAATTTTTGGTAATTTTTTTCATAAATGTAAAAAAGTTTTGTAATTTAGTTCTAAATAGAACTGTATAAAAATATTTATCAATTTCAAATTTCCTTTTTTGAAAGCAGCAGTTTTGATGGTCCTACTACAAGACTGCTAACAAAACAGGCCTAGTTTGAATTGTAATTTAGAAATATATCCTTGTCCAAAAATGAATTATTGTTATAAGAAAGTGTAGAGAATAAATCAAAGAATTGAACTGTATACTTGTAAATTATTATTTCAAAAAATTATTTCAAAAAATTATTTGAGTTAGCTTTACATGAATCACAAAATTAAATGTAACAAATTAAACCTCGTGCGGACAAAGGAAATTAAAAAATGACCGTTAAAACAGCCGTGCTTTGCGATCTCAAGCGGTAGTATGAATTCTCCGCACATCTAACCAGTCAAATATAGTTGGCTTTATACCAAACAAAATATTGAACTTTGGTCTATAAATAGATATAAAAAAATATATTGAAACAATTCGAATTAGAGATATCTCGAACGCAAAATGTGCTCAACATTGTTGGTTGAAATCTGTCCAATTGCAAAGGTTTACAGACAATTCCATATCTTTGGAACTATGCAAGTGACTTCTAATTGGATGGCAGTTTTATAAAGTTAAAATCTTGACGAATCGAAAGGTATCTCCACATTATTGCCAAAATATTCCGGTCGAGACTTATTTAGCTTTAGATGAGAGACAATATAGAGTATAATTGCTTTGTATTTCACGCGTGGCAAAACATTTACAGAAAACTAAAATATTTAAACGAAGCTTACATATGTAAATATATGTTTTAGAAAGAAATGTTGAATATAAAAAATAAAGTTTGAAATATTTCCTTTACAATGGTATTATTTTTATTAAGATTTGATAATTTTTAGTGTGTTAAATAATAATAAAATCAATCAGACCTTAAAGTTGTGCCGACTAGGCCTGCTAAGACGACACTATAGTGCCTTCTGCCGTAAAGAGAGTTAACATGTAGTAATAATTTAAATTAAAAATTGTTCCTCATCCTCTTCGCAGATCATTCTCACTGAAGATGATAAGTAACTCACTATTAAAAAAAAACTGGTAAAACTGCTAATGTGGATTGTTGGAGTTTAGCTTTTAAATTGTATGCCAATAAGTAAAATTAAGCCATTTTCAAAAAAGTCAAATTTTGTAACTTTAAACAGTCGCCATTTTGTGTACGGTGAACCTTTTAATACCACATATGTAGCATTGGGTTCTTCTAATATATACCTTTAATTTGTTTGTATAACCTCTGCCTATGATCCTAAGATTTCCTCCGACTCTGCTGGCCGCCTACCCCCCCTAAGGCGATGAACACAATTTTAATTGCTTCTACAATTTGTACCATATTTTGTTGTGTAATCTACAATGGTTACAAAAAATATATAACACCGTTCACATAGGTTTGAGACACCCTGTATATCCCACGTAGAAATTGTACAAAAAGCCTTATGTTTTCAAATAATACATAATTTAGAGTGTAGAGGTTGCCTTTTTTTAATATTTGATCACCATTTATTTATCTCTTTTATGTCACGAACCTGTCAGAAAGCTAAAAGTCTTCTTCTGTATTGGTAACAAAAACAGTCTAAAAACAATCCGTCATTCCAATAAAAAACAAAACAAAACAACATTACTATGTAAAATCTATAGTATTTGTAGATTTTACAAAATATGTCAAGATATTTTTATTTTTGGTACTGCTTTAATAAAACTAACTGTTTAGAAGCTATACATGATACAAGTAGTAAAAAAGACTTTTAGACGTTTTCATAGGTCGCATTAATTAAACTGATTAATTTAGAACATGATATAATATGCAATTTGTAAACCATCAGAAGTTTGAAAATAGAAGAAAAAAATAGAAACGTTTATTTACGTTTTAGGATTAGACACTAATAATAGAGAAAATCATTATTCGTTCTCTGCTTAAAATCTGCTGAAACTTTTTTTGGATTGTGTATATTGTAATTTGTTTTTCAATGTTATTGCCTAAATTGTAAGGTCGTACATTAAGTAAGTTATTTTAGTGTTTTTGTATACAATAGTAAAGCAGCATATCGAAAAGATTCTTTATTAAATATCCAATTTAAATGCAAACATCTAATGAATTAATTGTTTTCATAAATATACGTAAAGAATTACATTTTACTAATTTGAATTAACTCACCATTTAGTATGTGAACAACAGTGCTTGCAGGCTGTGCATTATTGGGCACACAAGAATAATTCCCAGAATGGTCTTTTGTAGCTGAAGCAATAGCTAAGGAGCTAGACTTTGCCGCAAGCTCGGAAGTTACGTTGATTCCACGATCGTTGTCGTAATTCACCATTCTATTGTTGTGATACCAGAATACATACACTGGAGGTTCTGGACTCTGTCTTAATGTACATGAGAGTCTTAAGGAACTACCAAGTTTAAGGAATTTCTCTGCTGGTCCAGATATTTCCGCTCTAGCCTCTACATAGGAAAAAATGTAGGAATATGGTATTAATTTTCAATTGCATCATGTTACTTGGCAGATATAACAAGTTCGTGTATTAATCAATGTTTGTTGTATTGATTCAATGTTGCTTAATAACAGAACAAAACAAATAAATTTATATCGTTGACCATAGTTTAAAATTGTTTCATAAATATTAAAATAAAAAAAGTAAGAAACTATCAAATACAGATTTGAATTTGATAAATTTTAGAAATGTAATTATATAGTTTTTTTAGAAGTTAAAAATATTGTATAAAATGTGTTAATTATTTAATTTTAACAATGCTAAATAATTACTTGTTGTAAAAATCATAAGACAAATAAATAAGCTCTTTAAATAGTGTAATAAAATAAATGCGTTATAAAAGGACTCTTAGGAAATGCTGCACTATTTTAATTATGATTGTATTATAGTAAAATTTGTTTATATATATATATATATATATATATATTATATTTTTAAATATTTATTAGATTTTTTTCTGTCATGTGCATATTATTACATGTGAAGTAGCAATATACGATAACGCCTGGAATTGTTCATAGTAAACGAAGAAACCATATACAGGGTGACTATTTTAAGTGTGCCACAATAGGTATATCAGAAGCGACAAGATTTACAGGAGGAACACTAACTAATTTTTAGTGGCCATTAAAAATATGAATTTGAAATTTCTAAAATATGCTGCCATTTTCCAATATGGCGGCCAACTTTCAAATTTCTTATGGACGGATTTTTTATGACGGATTTGAATTTCACATGCAATTTTAAGACTTTTTTTATTCTTGGTATTTTTTTATAAGCTTAACCCTTTAGCCGCTAGGAACGCCGAAAGTTTCAAAAACTAATATTTCAAAAATTATTAAAGAGGCTTATTTTCAATTTGCAAACAATAAAATTTAACTCAAAGTGCAATATGCTTTACATTGGAATGTTAAAAAGCTGTTGCAATTTCATAAATACTTTATTTTATACAAAACACGTACTTAATTCTGTTTAAAAAATGGCTGACGCAATCACTGTGTATTGTGTAGGCTAAGAAGATGTATTTATGAAGATGGAGGACAGTTTGAAAATCTGCTTTAAGTCATAATTAATTAATTAAAACTTAAGTACGTTTTTAGTTTTAAGTTAAAAGCTATTCTGTTAAAATTACTTAACTAGCTTACATGACAACTTTACTATTTTTACAGATTTCTTCTCCTACATCGTAATGCGTACATATTACTGTAAGAAACTTCTTTGTATCATAGCAACAAAATGTTTTGGGACACAAAAAGGCAGTCAAGATGACTTAATTAGTTTGAAAACATTTATTTTAGAGTTCCTTATTTCATAATTTAGAAATACAAATTTCTAATAAAGTTATTAAGCATTAGAGATTGTACTGTATTCTGCATTTAAAAACATATTTTATTTCAATATCCAAAATATCGTATACTTGTAAAGCTTACCTACTACTTTTAGGTCAATAAAAATACTAATTGGTGGATGTGAAGATACTTGACATTCGTACAGCCCAGCATCTCTCTGTTGTACGAACTTTATTTGCAAAGTCCAATCCTAGAAACAATTACACAAATTTAAAACAATAATTTTGTTTATCTTATTTATCGTTTTAAGAATCAATTACCAACTGTATGCATTGAAAATATATGTATTAGTAACTATGTTTATTGTTTTTCCAATACAGCTGTCAAAGGCATGGGGTATATATAATGGTAATATTATCTAATAAGCCCCTTCTATGTGATCCTATGCCTTTGATGACGTTACATAATATTAGCCCTTTGACTGAACCACATTTTAGAAAGGAAAGCCTACGAACCGAAATCCGTTGCTACTTGTACTGTATAAACATAGGGACAATCAAAATAAGCTGGTTTTGCAGTATAATAATACTTAGTTCGTAAAATGTGCAATTTGTTAGGAAAAAATATATTGTTGTTTCGATGTATTCTTTAGGTGGACTAACATTTAGTATTAAATTGTCGAGACAAATATTTAATTTGAAATTAAAATTTTATTTCAAAATGTGATAACATATTTTACTTAATATAAATTAATTTATTTTGTGGTATTATGAATTACATAGCTTTTTCCATATAAACTTGTTTTATTAAAATAATTGTATTTTTTTTCTGGAAAATTTCAATACCATAATATTTTTTTTTTTTTTTTAACTTCAGGCTCAAGTTATGTATTTTATGAATTATACTACGTACACCACACAAAGCATACGCAAGTTTTAACAGAAAAGCAAACTACACAAACGGACCAAACAATTAATTATACTAATTAGTCGACATACTTTCATATATTGTATTTAACAACTTTGATGTATGTAAGTTTTTTGAGTATGAGAAATTTACATTATAAACAATAGATCAAAGTATTTTTAGTTACTGTTGTATTACTTGTTTAACAATAAGATTTACGTTACACCTATTTTAAAAATAATACAAATTTAATATTGATTACTGCTAAGATCACAGAAAAATTGTCATACAAAAACTACAAGCTCAATAAAAAATATTAATCATCCGCTCCATAATTAAGCAACCAAGAAGAGATAATGAAGGTAAATTCGATGTGAAAAGTATTTTTATTTAGAAGATATTTGAATTCAATTTCGAAATAATAATTGTTTTCAAACCGTTGAGAAATAGACTATGTGTGATTTGAAACTATACCTCAAAGAGCCGTTATATATTCTCATTACAATGACAAAATTGAGTTATAAATATCACACATACTCTTTTAAACAGGCTGGGTGAAAAGACTGGTTTAAAAACAAATATTAAAAACAAAAGTTTTAGCAGTGTTTAAAACTAACTAAATTAAATACTTTACATTTTGGAAACACTCATATATTTAAATTAAAATATATTTTTAAACTTATATTTATAAATTGTCTTCCTTCCAAGATGTTTATGTTCTTGTTTATTATTTTTATTGAAATCGTAAGAGTATAATATATAAAACACCAACTGACCCTTGCGAATTTTTCGCAAGTTAGGAGTACTTACCTGAATTAATACAGTGATTTAGTTAAGCGAATTACGTTTATTTATTTACATTGGTTTATAAATAACAGATTATAATACTTGAATAATAGGCCAGAAGGTAGATGTAATTTTGGACCAAAAGTTAAAGTAATTTACAATACGGCTGATTTTTTTTTTATAAGTACATCAAAGTATGTAGATTAACATAAAAAAAAGTTTACCAGTCTATCAATTTCCCAAAGTCGAAAAAAATCGATTATCATTTTTTTTTTTTGGATTATCCTTAATATTTCAAGCTGGGATGAAGATAGAGAAAAATAAAAAATATCACCGTGTAGGGGAGGTATTTGTCAACAAAAAAGGTCATAAGTATTTATTTCGTCCGAGCAATGGTTTGTCTGGAAAAAATTCTATAATGCAGGTATGTATTTTGCAGCAGGGGAAATCACTAAAATGGGACATCTTATTCATATAGGGGTATGAAGCGTTGGCTCATTCTAAATTGGCCAAATTTTAATATATCGAATTGAAACTTGACATAGGAGTTAAAATATATATTTTAAACATTTATGCTGAGTCTCAGCTTGTTATCTTGAAAATTACCCGATCTAGGAGTCGATTTCGATTATCGATTTTAGGAGTACCGGATCCACGAACTAATTTCAATCTATTCCAGTTTCTTCTATTTTTGGAATATCAACATCAAATTTGTTTTACAAGTTGAGTACACCAGTATAAATATTCTTAGTAAGTATGAACGATTTTGTTTATGTTATTTTTAAAAACGGGGAGCTTGAAAATAATCTTCTGTTTTACCTATCTCGTTTTAACTATAACACCTTTGGATTCAACGACTCCATTTTCGACATTTTTTTACATATCGATTTAAAAATTGGCACAGAAGTTAAAATTACAATTGTTTTTGCTATACTTATTTTAAAAACTATATTTAAAAAATTGACTAATCTGCTGCCGATTAACTCAAGCGTTTGGATGAAAAATCTAAAAAGGTCTAAAATTATACTTTTTTAAGTTACTTGTGCTTTGAAAAGTAAATAATAAAAAAGGTTTATAGTTCTTGATCTTGTTTGAATCTATTTATTTAACTTGTAAAAAAACTTTCAGGTTGATATTTTGATAATTTTCCAAACTAGAGCTGTTTAAAATGAATTTTTGGGTCCGGTACTCCTAAAATCGAGAAACCCATTGATAAGTCAAGTGGATCTAGACAGGGTAATTTTCAAGATAACAAGCTGAGACTCAGCATAAATGTTAAAAATATATATTTTAACTCCTATGTCAAGTTTCAATTCGATACATTCAAATTTGGCCAATTTAGAATGAGCCAACGCTTTATATATGAATAAGATGTCCCCTTTTAATGGTTTCCCCTGCTGCAAAATACATACCTGCATTATCGAATTTTTTCCAGACAAACCATTGCTCGGACGAAATAAAAACATATGGCATTTCTTGTTGAAAAATATCTCCCCTATACGGTGTTTTTTTTTATTTTTCTCTATCTTCATCCTAGCTCGAAATATTAAGGATAATCGAAAAAAAAATTATAATCGATTTTTTTTCGACTTTGGGAAATCGATAGACTGGTAAACTTTGTTTTATGTTAATCTACATACTTTAAGGTACTTATATAAAAAAATCAGCCGTATTGCAAATTACTGGTAGTTTTAACCTATACCGACTGGGCTATAAGGAATGTAAACAATCAAACTAACAGCTACCATGCTAGTTAAACAGATTTTTAATAGATGGTGCCAGGGGAGCAGGTAGATTGTCAAGAGAACAAGGTTAACCTCAGGGCAGTTCAAGTTGTGGCAAACAAAGAGAGTGTTCTGGTGTGATAGATGTGAACAGTGAGAATGGGCATCTACCCTCCCATTTTCCCCCTCCCTAGCTCACATTTTTAGCCTTTGTTGTTTGTACAATTAATTTAGTATATAACTTGTTAATCGTCTGGAAACATCGAAACTAGTCGTGATTTGATAACTAGTGTGTGTAGTATAATAGTTTAATTACATTTAAAGAATCCATTACATTTTTAGTAGCAAATCCAGGATTTTACCGACTGTAACATTTCTTACAATTTGTTTTTAAAGAAAAACCTATATAATTTAAGTTATTATAATTTGGTATTAAAAAAAACATGACCGTTGTATTTGTTATCATTGTTATTGATTTATGGTTTCATATCATTGCAAAGCTTAGAGACTATTAATTGACAAACCAATAAAATTTATATTGAGGGATTTGCAATGTATTAAGCAAATATAAAAAACAACGTAGGAAGTCTTTTGAGCAGGTGTTTTCAAATGAAACGTATAAAATATTATACCAATAATAACTGTGCATTTTAATTTAATCAAAGCTTAAATCTACTCATTAACATTTTATTTGTTTATATTGAGATTTTGTGCCGCTTTTTTATTTGTATTGTTTATTATATCATTATGTTAAAATATGCAGCATAGAGTTTAAGTATTTTTTACCATATTAAATATCGGTAAATCAACTTTAAAAACTAGAATGTATTTGTTTGTATTGCAAAATAATATATTTGCTACAGTGTAATCTTAAACTACTATAAAATAGTTTCATAAGCGTTGTTAATAAGGTTAATTAATAACTTATTAAGTTATAAGTCTTCCAGAGATTTCTTAAACATTCTGGTTACGGCTCATTGTGTGTTATTTAACTTTCAGCTTGATTGTGTTTTGTAATACAATAAACAATATTTTTGCAGTACTAATAACGATTGTTTCTTATTAGTTGGTTTTTTTTTTGTGTTCTATGTGTTTTTGAAATGTTTAAAATGCAAATTTTACTACAAGTACAAACAATCTGTATAGGTTTGTGTCTAATAAAAGCAAAAAAAGGATATTATATTTACAGTTTGTTATATGCTTTACATATTATCAGATTTACCTCTGAATTTTGGATATGGATAGCTTGATACCTTTCATCTCCTGTATAAGTGGCTAAACCTACTGTCAAGAGATGATAGTCTTTTCTACGAATCCAAGATACCTGTAAAAAGTTAAATAGGTTTTAATAAATGGATTAGTTAATTTTGATTACCATATTTTGCACTGCAAATTATTTCGAGTATTCATTTAGTATTTTAATTTCAATGCTCTATACACTATATATATTTATGAAACTGTTAGTCGAAAGTAATTTTAAAGAGGAGAGATGTTATCATGTAATCGATTAAATACAGTTATTTGTTTTCGTGGCAATCTTTTGTATTTTCCTATGTTTTAAACATTGCTTGTATCATTTTTAACGTTAAAATGTATAAAGACAAATAAACTTTTATAAAATTTTAAATAATTTTTAAATTAATAAAACTAATGACGTCCTTAGTTCATATTTACTCAAGACATTTTAAAAGTAATGATAGAATAAAAACACGAAAATACAGGTTGTAGACAAGTACAAAGGGAGATATAAATATATAATATATATTAGAATAAATAGATTGGTGAAATCGTAATGTGATTTCAAAATGTATAAAGTAAATATAAGAAAACAATTTTAAAGTTATAATTTTAGAACATAGCTAAATATAACTTACCATTCCATCTCCTATGTTTTGAATAACACATGGAACTAGAGCAGTGCTTCCAATCTGTGCAGTAACGATGCTAGAATTTTCTGTTATAAACTTCGGAGGAACTGATGGTGGAAATGATGCTTCAAGCTCATTTAAAGAAGATGCTACTTCTGTGGAATGATCCTGAATTTTTCCGTTCAAGGCTAAAATATCAAAAGAAGAAATGTGTTTTCATATAAATACAAAATGTATAAAGCTTTTATATTAGTCTTACTATAATTTACTATGTCGTGCGAGTCTTTTTATAACTTTTTACAACAGTATTTACGGGCAAACTGAAGAAAAACTACAATTTTATTCAAACAACGATTGTTAATTTTACTGCATTAATATATAAATGAAATCTCTAGGCATACGAAAATATGTGCTAACCAAATAAAAAATATATTAACTTCATCAATTTAATAAAAGTGCCAGATTTAATAAACTACCAACATAAAAAACAAATATTTAATAGGTTTAAATGCAATTATTTAGATAAATTATGTAGTCGATTTATTCAAATGTTTGCATATTTTTTTGTATTACGCTATGGGCGGTATTCATTTTATACATGCACTTTTATGATATATAACGTTTGACATGTATTGAAATATAACTTTTTTTATAGATTTAATTATTTATTTCAATAAAAATATTTATATTTTTGTTTCGCATTCTATTATTTAATTGCGTACACATTTTGTTAGCAAAAATTCGGTACTTTATTAAACACTTGCTTGGTATTAATTATATTTTCTACATTTTATAGAAATTGCATTGGTAAAATAATTATAATTTAAATGTAAAATGGTGATTGGTATATAACTATTTAAATTTTGTGTTTTTAAGTTCTTCCTTACTCTGTCTCTTTCAATTTCAATACTAATTGTTATATTTTAAAACTAATAAAACAATTTATATACGGGTTTCTTATCCTCCTAAAACTTAATGATAAGAGTGTTACATTAAATGTATCTTAAAAGTACCAATATTTCCAAAAATAGATATTTTGGTTAGAATTAAGAAAATATTATATCATTAAATAGTTTCAATATGTTGTGTAGTTAAATTATTTATAAATTGACATTTATGAATATAAATAAATCACGATAAATTAAATGTTGATATACACTAGCTGACACGTACGGCGTTGCCCGTGGTGGTTGGTATTTTCAGTCTTTTAACGTAATTGTATTCTTTTTAAGTGTTCAGTGAGTGAGTGATATTTGGCTTTTATACATATAGACCTCAAATAATAAAAGCACTATTGTCATAATAATAAAAGATCTGAAATTATAATTTTAGTAACTTTGATCCCCCCAAACCCCTCCTAAAATTTCGAAATGTTTCATACCCTTTCTTAGTGAGCACCTATGGCCCTGGATGAAGCTACATACCAAATTTCATTCCAATCCGTTACGAAGTTTTTAAGAAATCGTGATTTAATAACTTTGATCTCCCCAAACCGCCCTCCCCTAAAATTTAGATTTTTTTCTAACCCTTTGTTAGTAAGCACCTATGGCCCTACAGGAAGCTACATACCAAATTTCATTTCAATCCGTTCGGTTGTTTTTGAGAAATCGTGATGAGTGAGTGAGTGGTATTTCGCTTTTATATATATATAGATTTAGAAATCTAAAATATTAGCTAAATCTTTTACACACATAATATAGTAAATATTATACACAATTAAATAACTCATAATAATATAACGATTTTTTAACTTTTTTTTGACAAGGTAAAATGTTCTATAAATAATAAAAATGTTGAATTGAAAATTAATAACAAACTCAAATGAATAGTATTCAAACAGCTTGAAAATATGTCTACTTTATTTCAGAGGTTTGTTTGGCATTAAAGTTTCCATTTTATTGAGTTAATTCTTTAAAATGTATGACAGCCATTTTAAATAATCCATTTTAAGATTCTTATTTCTTTATTTATATTGTGTATAATAGGCCACAGACAATATTATTCAGCAAGCAATTATTCAGGAGTTATTATTGTATGTGTTTAACTAACATCAAAATTCAATCATGTTTTTAAATATAAAAATTAAAAACATTAAAAAATAATATAATATTTTAAAGCTAATGATTATTGGTTATTTTTACATTAAAAGTAGAAGTAAATAAAATTGTTGTTGCATAAAAGTTAGAAAGCGTTAGAAAAGTATAGGCTCAAGTATATATATATTCTAAAAGAGACAGTTGAACTTAAATAAATTGTTATATACTCATGTTTTATTAATCATTAGACAAATATGTACAAATTTAATAAAAGTAGTAATAAACACAGAGATGTTTACATGACTACTAGCTATAAATGAATAAATACAAGAGTAAAATAAAAATAAAAAAAGTTAAAATTGTTAGTACATTAAATTGCAGTTTATTATGTTATTTAATTTTGGTTACAAATGTAAAAAAATTGAAAATTGTATAGATGTTGAAAATCATAAAAAGATATTGTTAAACATAAGAAACACTTTAGTTAGTTTATAGAGTAATAGATGGTATATTATACATATTGTTTTTTAAATTCATAAAACAATTATTATTTGTAAAATACTCTTTTGTTACCTATCTAAGTCATTTTGTCCCGACCTGTGTTCTGTTAAAATATTAACTAATATTGTACTGTTTTAATTAATGTATCGTAAAATCTGAAATGTTACTCGCTTACATAATCAAATTTAAGCTAAATTTTAATTGTGTTAGTTACTATAAAACACTGTATATAAAATATATTTATTATGTACTGATAATACAATAATTTGTATATTTACTGCATTAGATAAATCTTTTGTGTTTCATTTTTAAATAAATACTTTACAATATTGAATAGTTATTAAAATGATTTAATATTTCTAAGAAAAGATTTGAATGCATTTAAACAATATAGCAAAATAGTAAAGGTGTACAGTAATCAAAAAATTCTCACGTAGTTTTTAAATTTATGTATGCAGTTTTCTGACATCGCTCTTGTGAAGTTGGTTTTTACTGAACTTCTGTATATTGTTATATTCTAGATACTTTTCTGTTTATGGTTAGTAGCTCATAATAGTTCCTCCTGCGAAATATTTGTTTGATTTTGTTACTAAAATTCCTACAGTTTATATTTATATGATTTTTTTTTTATATCTAAAATTTAGAAAAAAAAACACTTTGATTGTCAACATATATATAATTAACCGTCTTCACACCCTTACCAGTTTACACTTTTTTAAACATTTATGTATACAATTAATTAATTATAATTATTTATGACGTTATACATCTAGTTTCCGGGTAGGATATAAGTATTTGAAATTAGATGAATAAATTAAGATGATATAAAATGTTGAATGATTTAAAAACTCTTTAAATACAATGGGGTTATGGAAATTCTGTGTAAACCTATTGTATAGCAAATTACATTATCCATTTAGTGCACTGTATCTTTAAAATAATGAAAAAAGAAATATTATGGTGTTATTATTTGTCTGTCAGTCTATCACAATAGATTTTCTATAGAAAAATTATATGTATCACAATAATAATAATAATAATAATATATATATAGTTAGAATAGTATTATAATGGTGGTTACTATCCCTTTATCTTAAAGTTATTTTACTATAAATCATTAAATTATGCAAATATAAAATTAGTTTTTGTCTAGATAAAAACTAATACATATAGACATGTCTAGTTAATCTGGGGTTTTGTAAAGAACTTATAATATATATTATACTTTTTAAAAGTCATTTCCTGCATTATGATAATGACATTAAATGATTGAAAACAAGTTGTTTGTAGGTTATTGGTATTATTTTCAGGAAAGCTATAGCTAAACCGAAGTTTTGTAATTAGTATAAACTAGTAATCAAATTTATATTTTCTATTAAAGCGGTATACTGCAATATTGTGCCGCATATGATCTCATGATTCATTGTTTTTCTTATGCTGTGGTAAAATGTATTTTGTTCTAAATCTTGTGCTAGTGGTATAAAGTCTTAGGATCTTGACTAAAACTTACTCTTTGAAGTTATATTGTTGTTTACCTTTATACAACTCATTGTACTTGAATTTACAGAATTAAGTAAAAAAGTTTAACAAACCTAGTAAATCAATTGTTGTGTATAAACTACTTTGCATAAACTACACAAATATTTGTTAAACGTAACCATCATTCATAAACTAAGGCAAATTAAGAATATACATTTTTGCTGTTTCAGATAAGTAGTAAATAATATATTTGATAATTTAAGTAAGCCTACTAGTCTTTAAGTAATGTTTTATAAAATTTGTATTATTTTGGTACGTTTGGTATTTTACTAAAAAAATAAAACTTTGATTGAGTTCGAGTATGTTTTACTAACTTTACTAACGTAGTTTTAAAATTAAAGTAATTTGATATGTTTTTGAAACTGGTAGAGATAAATTTAATCCATTAAGAGCATAATTTGTGTTGCATAATAACAATAGCAAATACATATTTTTACTAGACACTGGGTATTTGAGAGGTATACAATGTCTATTATTAGTTACCAAATAAAATATAGCAAACCGCATACAAAACTAAAGGTTAAAAATAGAACAACGATAAAAAAAGCATGTTCAAATACAAATTAGGCCTTATTATAAAAGACAAGTAAGAATTTCTTTGAAAGGAAACTAAACTGTCACTGTAAAAGACATTAGACGAGCAATGTATAATGCAACGATGTTTATTAAAATATTTTAAGCGTAAAATGTATCACAAAGTTGATTATCTTTATGTTTATATAAAATGTTAACTATGAAAATACTGCAATATGTTTTTATTCAGGAACCTATTACGTTGTGTCAAATATGTCACATTTTAACTGTATATATGGAGTAAAAGTAGGACATATAAAAGTGTTAATGTAAAAGTAGGATATAGTTGCCCAAGTAAATATAAAAACAAATTCTAATATGTGCACATATTTCTGCAAGTACTAATACTCCAGTATAGTTAGACAAATTATCTAAAGAAACGATTATAAGCTGGGATTTGGTATGTATGTTGTATTTAGCTACTAAAATAACATACTAAAAGTCCTCGCAAAAAAAACCTGTGCTATCTTGGAAAATGGCGTCCAAAAACCATTTTCCCTCGTAACACAAAAACTATTCATCCTAAAAAAAAACTGTTTTTTACAAATTATCAAAATTGTTTTCCAAATATTGCATTTTATGGCTAAACGGTTAATAGTATTTAAAATTGCTAAATATAAAAGTTGCGGTTTTTTTTTTGTGACCAACATTTTTTATTCGTACATTTTTTTATAGGATGAATAGTTTTTTAGTTATGAGGGAAACTAGTTTTTTGATACCTTTTTCCAAGATGGCGGACGCAGAACAGGTTTTTTTGCTAGACTTTTAGTATTTTATTATAGTAGCTAAATACAACATACAAAACTCCTAGCTTATAATATTTTTTTTAAGTAATGGGATAATTTTGGTTTAAAATGACTACACAATAATTCACGGTAATCTTCATAGTTTATAAACGTTCTTCTTTACAATTTGTTTAGTATATTTAGTAGTATGTTTTTATATGTATATATTATTTCTCTAAATGTTTTTGTTGGTAACATTATGCAACATCATTTAATTCATAATCGGCTATTCTTATATGGCTTCATTTTCAATTTGAATCTGATTAAAATATACATGTTTGATTCGTTACAATTAAGTAATGGTGTAATTAGTAACTTTAAGTATATATTTTACAAACATTACACTATTAAAGTATTAATTAAACAGATATTTAGCTAAATCGTTTTGAATGTTTGTGACTTTATGGCATATAAGTTCTATAACTAAGGTCAAATATGGTTTCACCATGCACAGAAACACATTTCGTTTCCTTCCACTGATTTCAATTGGACGTCTCTTTCATTTTATTCAAGATACAAATCCCATGTATTTGTTGATATCATTAAGTGGTAGCTTCCCTCTTAGTGAATACAGCTATTACAACAAGAAATTTTTTGCACTTGTCTTGTATTAATAGATCGAGTGTTGTTTCACACCCAAATATATGTAATTCAAATTAAATTGTTTTGAAGAAAAAGTGTGAATGATACTAGTGATAATTAATAGACAAAGCGTGTTATCTTTCTGCAGGTCTCATATTTAGCAATTTTATACACAAAATTAAGTGAGGCCAGTATTAAAAAATGTTCTTTCAGTACATAAGTGTTCATAAATTATTGTTTAAGACATTGTACGGAATTAATATTTTATTTTTTTTTATATATAAAAATTAAATAAGGTTGCCAATTCCCTAAATCCAATATTTTTCTAAAATCGTTATAATTATATAGTTAGTTAGAACAAAGGTGCAACATTAGTAGAACAGTCGATTTACTGCAACCATTTATAAATATAGAAATAACACTGGTTAACTGATAAGTAAATAACCAACCAGATAAGTGGTTAATTGATTAAATATGTCTTCTCTATTGAAACTAATTTAGCACAATTTAAGTTGTGCTTTGTGTTTAAAAATAACTTTATAAAGGTAAATTATAAACATACACCATCCTAAATAAAGCAGATGTATAAGAACTTTGACGGGTAGCGTTCGTTTAAAACGAAATTGTCAATAGGATTTTCGCATAGTATATGAATTTATTTGCCTATTATTTACATGCACACTAACTGTTTTTTGTTAAATCAGTTAATCGTTTTTTATAACTGCGAAATATTGGAACAAATGTATTTATTAATTTAAAACCGACAACAACCTAAAGCAGTAAATAAAAATGATATTTTAGTATCATTACATCTTTTAAATCAAGTTTACAAATATTTCATAGTAATTTATTTAATTCAAGTTAATAAAAAATACTACCATGCAAGCAAATAACATTTTCTGATTACAAAAAACTTTCACGAAAACCTTAAAATAGTAGGTAAATTTTAACAAAACAAGGAGCGTAAACAATTAAATTTTAATTGATACATAATTGGAGCGTATTTGACAAATGATATTTATTGTTCTCTTACTAAATGGAGTCTTTCGATTTGAACTTTACATTATTGTAAAAGTTAAATTTTTCTCTATAGTCGGTTTTAAATTCCTTTTGATTTTCCACGTGTAATAATAAGTTATAACTAAAAATCCATATTAAATCCTGCAATTACATACATTTAAAAAACATAACTTTTTATTTATTTTACACTTTTAATTAATTTTCAGGTCATAGTGATATAAACAATGGGTATATCATTGTTTGGATTTGCATTTGTTATAATGGTAAAAACAACAATGCAATCAATTTTAGTCAATCTGACTTTGTAAGACGTAAAGCTTTTTGAAATTTAACTTCTATTTTATAATTTTGTTTACGTATGCATTTACTTTTACAGAACAATAGTTAAAAATTTTTGCTTTTAAATGAAATATTTAATGAATAATCATGATTTAAATTATAACTTACGCAAAACTGTTTTCTAGCAATTGCTTGAAAAATAATTTAAAATATTATATATTTATTGTGTGATTTCTACAGACTACAAAATTAAACAAATTAGTTTAATTTTATATAATATATTTAAGGGGGCACTCCACCCTAAAACTTATTTCTTTTGTTTTTCAAGCTATCATAACCATATCTTTTTTAGTAGTTGGTATAAGTAAGAATTAACTTTTGCCAAATTTTCAAGACCCTAGCACTTTTTCATAAAAAAACATGTGTTTTCTATGGCGGGCTTTACTCAAGAACTATGAAAGATAGGTTCAAAGTTTTTTTTTTACTTTGTAGAGGACATTGTCTATTGCAAGCTCTAGCATAGAATTGCTATTTTTAAAATAATTTAAAAAATATAACTTAATTTGTTTATTAATTTTTTTTAAACTAACTATTTTTGATTAATTTTGAAAAAAATATTTACAGGTAACATTTCAACAATTCCATGCTAGAGGTCACAGAATGAAATGTTATCTTCAAAATAAAATAAAAATCAAGAAGATATCTCTAATAGAACTTGAGATATCTCCGCCATAGAGATTCAAAACGTGTAAAAGTAAATTGTCGGGAAACAGCCCACAAAGGAAAACAAACACCACATCAGTTGTTAAGCAAATCTTGCAAGTGTATTTCTTTATATTACTAGTACACATAGTATGTTTGAATTACTTACACTAAAAATCTCCTACTCCATTGGTCTTTCCTTCTTTATCTTTCAGTTTTTGTTCACGGTAAGTTTTTATCATTTGAATTTTCTTTCTACATTCCTTGAACTAGTGACTCAAAATTGTGTGCAAGCTTTTAGTTATCGTTAGATTTGAGTGGGTTAGAATAACATTTCCCCTGCTTATTATATATCAATCTCTTCAGAAAAACATAGTGAATAAGAAACTGCAAAGAAAAAAAAATGGTAGAAAAATGTGTTTTTGACGATTTTTAGGGTGGAGTGCCCACTTAAATGATTTTCATTTATTTTAAAGAACTAAGACAGTTAAGAGACAATTTTAATACTTAACAAACCTTTTAAATCACTTTGGAGTATATTCAAGTTGTAGTATTATTATTGAACTTATCTTAATATTACTGAAAAATTTGGTTTAATATATAATTCAATTGCAATTAGTTTTCAATAAAACATGTTTAATTTTTGTAGAAACTTGTACTGTTTCTAGTTTTAAAAATTTTCAAATGTTTCATTCAATTTTTTTAATAATTTATTTAGTTATGTGGCTACAAAATTTAGTTAATATTTTATTATACTGAATCAATTTACAATTTTAGTCTTGTAATTGCTTTAAAAATAAGTTTTGTTGAATAATTGTTTTGCCTTGCTATATTATTCTATGGTAACAATTTTATTTATTTTGATGTGTTTATTGGGTTAAATCTTGAAATTATGTGATTTGTATTAAATGTACAATCTATTTATTTATTCAAATTAAATGTAATTAATATTTTTAAATACAAAATACAATGTATGCTTTTTCCATTTAAAATACAAGTATATTTTGTATTCAAGTGCACTTGAAACATGCCTACTATATCAATTCTTCTATAATACTACATCTCTCTCGAATCAATTTTATAACTGAATTGAAGTATTTGGTTCATTTTTTTTAAACCTGGTATATAAATTCAACAAAATAAATACCTTACATTTTACTGTATGTTTAAAATATTTTGTGTTATAAAAATATTGAATTATATTTAAAATGTATTTCAAAATATATTTTGTTTTCCTTCTCATATTTATTTTGCTAAACTTTTTGTAAGAACAAAAATTTATAAAAATTGAATATCAGTAGCTATAATAAATATAAAAAATATAGCACTATTTCCATCATATATTTATTATATATTATGTATCATATGCTGTTCATATATGATCAAAAAATATTTGTCTTGATAATTTCAAAAACCAAAACACTGTAGTATTTATTTGAAAACAAAACTGAAGAAAAGTATTAAGTTTTATCTTTAAATGGCTTATACATTTCGTTTTAAATAGTAATCGCAACTATATATACATTTATTTTTTATAATAAGAATAATAATATTATGTATACAGTATTAATCCAAGTTATATATTCAACAAATAGTCAAATATATTTTATATTAACTAGTATATAATAATCCAACTCTTTACTGTTGACGTGTGTTTTATTTGCAGTTTCATTATTATTACACTCAATGTTTATTTCCCTCCTTATCTTTATCCACGCATAGACTGATCAAATTTATACTTAGCCACTAAAATCAAAAATTACTATCAAATAGTAAATCTAAAATTGATCTAAAAATGTATATTATTATAAATAATTAGCCATATTATAATAATATTAAAATATAATTAAATAATTTCATTAAATAAAAACACTAATACCGATTTCTAAATAGATTGCATGCAGCCGTAAAATAACTACTTTAATTACAGAATCTGCAGGACTTATGATTTGTTTAATGATACTTTCACGATCGTCTCGGTCACGGCTATAAACTTGATCTCTGAATATTCTGTGAAAAATAGTTGGCAAGAGACATTTTCTACTACAATCTGTAGGATTTCATATAAAATATACAAATATACTTTGTGATTATATATTTTACTACACATGCAATGTTTTGTATACTCTTAAAGATACAAATAAATATAAGTTTCTATTGTCGTTTGCAACACCTGTCGTTTAATTTAAACAGGTTTAATTTAACCTCTACTGGTTCATTTCAACAAAATTACCAAGCAAAGGTATTTTTACTTTTTTTTTATCAGAATGTTTTTCAAACAAACTCTAAAATAAAATTTCTATTTGGAATACAAGCTCAATTATTTTCTATATATATATTTTTTATAATAAAGTAAAAAATGCACTTTAATGCTATATTATATAGTTATTCTACTAAAACATTTTATTTGTGGCACATATCTAATTGGTATCGGTAGAGATGATCTAGTTCTTCATTTTAAATAAACTAGTTAACTTGTGTTAATTTCATAGCTATAGTTTACAATACACCACTAAACTATAGAAATATAAATACAACCTTAGTATTTTAGATATATGGCAATTTTTTATAACTTTTACACAGGTTTTACTTTGTTACGATATAAGGAAGATAAAGTGGATATTTTTAGCAATCTCTTCTCTTTATGTAAGTCGTACTAATAACAACGGGAGAAGTAGATGCATATAGATTAGGTAAATTAACAGTAGGTAGTGGTCAGATTTAAACAAACGATGTTCTAACTGTAATAGACTGGTAAGAAATCAATAGTATTGTATATTTCTAAGAAATTATAAATTTTATAAACTTAAAATAGTATACTATTTTAGAATCAAGTGTTTGAAACGTGTTGGATTCAATTGACACCTTGGAACTCTTACCTAACTTTGAAAACAATATTGCCCCTATATTTAAAGTGCATTTTGGTCTATTAACTAAACCAACATTATAGTCGATAGATTTTCTATGATAAACAGCACCCTGTAAATACAAGGAGCATATCGGATCCAATAATACCTAATCGAAAAAAAGGTTATTTTTTGTATTATTTAAAATATGTTGTATTATTATCACATACATTTTATACGTTTATGTTTATGTACTTATAGCCACACTTAATAAGAATAATTTTTAATCAACAGTTAAGATTCTTGTTTTCGCTCTATGAAGTCAGGATAGAAAACAAATAGGGACCATTATTTTTGTTCCACCATAGAATTTTAAATTCTACTTAATATTTAACATGGCAAAAAACAAAGTGTAGCCAAAAGAGATAAACATTATTTACTTAATACGGACGAGAAAGAAGAAGAAAGCTTAAAGTTCAAAATTTGTAAAAGTACAATTTGGTTGGATACAGTAAAATGTACTGATTTCTGTAAAATAAACAAACAACGAAACAAAACAAAACAAATCAACACATTCTGGGTGCAACCAAACAGACGGATAATTATAATTAAACCAGACGGATATTTATGTCCGAATACATTAATCTGTATTAAGACCCCTAACGCAGGCAAGGTTGTGTAAGGGGTTTTAATGTATTGTTATTAACTTTTATTTTTTTAACATCAATTACAATATTTGATTTATAAGTAATATTTTTTATTAAATTAGTTTAAGATTAAATATACATTTTACCTTCTTTTTCAGTGTTTTTATTTGCAGTACTTCGTATTTAGTAGTTTTAGATTAGTCGTAGAATATCTGCAGTGACTTGTTAAACAGCATTAACTGAATTTGCTAGGGATGGAATTTCGTTGGTTTAAACGGGGGTAACGCTGCACCTTAACTATATTCTTCTACCAAAACTTCATAAATCTAATTGTATTTAAGTAGAGAAAGAAAAATAAAATAAAGAAAAGATGCATTTTTTACTTATATGGTTATTTCAATAATGTTTTACATTACAAATACGAAGCAAGTATGTAATGGTAGTTTCGCCTAATAAGTTTACACTTCAATTTCGGTATATTTATCAAATATTAATGTCTGAAGTAATTTATTTTTGTAAATGAAATATATCCTAAAAAGCGCATTATTTGTTTTTTGTTGTAATAAAAATATTGAATGTATTAAATTAATAAAAAACACTAGTTAGTGTCCATTGATTATTTACATGATTTTCAAAGTATGTATAAATTCTAATGAATTTTGACAGTAAAGATAAGTTATCAAAATATAAAGTAAAAACACTGCTATTTAAAATATATATTTTTTTTTTTTTTTTTTTAAGGCGAAAAACCTAGGTGGTTATCATCGCCTACTATTTCAAATCATTTATTGTTCTTGATATTTCTATAATTAATTGTAAATAATTCCATTTTTGATTTTTATATTGCTATTTTATATATATATAAATATAATTTGATTATTTAATTATACAAATTACAGAATTTGTTTGGCGCACACAAGTTAGTGTAATCATTGTAACACGAATTTCTATAAGTTACGTTTGATATATATAATTCCTGCAGTATTACATTGTTGACATACTGATAATATAGTAATGAAGTACAAACTAATTATATTAAAACTAAGGTGGTATATATATTAAATAATTATTTCAAAACATTATTTTCAAACATTTTAAAGTCCCTAACATTTTTGTAATAAATACAACGGATTATTTAAATTAATACAAACTAACTATTTAACTATTATTATTTCCGTTTTGTTTTAGGAAATAAATTGTAATATATTATACAATAAACTTAAAAATATTTTATGATAAAAATAAAAATATTCAACGCGTTAGTAAACTCAATCAAATAATATTCAATAAAATATAAGTACAACTTGTTAAAACCTTACAAACTTGAACTAGTTGATATTTTAATAATTTAAAATCGACTAACGTTAATAACAATATGTATTGCACTATCACCAAAAATGTATTATGTTTGCTTTTTATAATTTCAAAATTATAAAAAATAGTATTTATAATACCTACCCCTTTCAGAGTAATACACATTTCCAAACTGTTAGACTTAAATAACATTATTATAAGAATTTGTTACAGAAGACCTATAATATTGTTTCAAAAAGTATAATTTTTTTATTAAAAGATAAACAATATAAACTTTAGCCAATGTAGATAATTATTAAGAGTATGTTTTTGTAAAGGTAATATTATTAATTACATTGACAGGGCTCTTGGGTGTAATGTTTTTATTATACTTGAATTTATATTATATTATATTTTTTATTTTTTTAATAAAGCCATAAATTCTAAGGTTTTGTTTGTTTGACTTTGTAGTCGTTATAAAATTTGTCTATTAGATTGCAATGTTTTTTGTATGTACACATGTGAGGTAGTGATTCTGATAAACCAATATAACTTTTAATAATTTTATATTATTATTAAATAATTTGTATTAAAATCTTAAGTTTATTGTTATCTATTAATATCTTCAAATTTGTTTTTAAGTAATACATTTATTAGACACAATAAGCTATACATGGTAAGTATATGAATAATAATTATTGCGTTAAAGAACGATGTGTACCTTGTAGTGCAATATTTTAAACATACATAAAATCTATTTAAATATTTTTAATAAACAGTATAAAAAATCGTTAATAAATAAATTGATATTCACAAATAAAATCGTGTAATTTTTAGCCTTATTTTACAGAAAAATACGTATTTATTGTTAATGCAAGATATGCAACATCATAATTATACTTTCTATTAAAATTTTATTTTATTTTACAAGAAGGAATTAAAATAAAATCAGAAAAACATAGACTACACGATTTAGCTAGATATAAAACTAATTAAAATTTATAAAGTGTTTAAATTATAATTATAAAATAATATAATAAAATCTTGTGTTGTTATAAACGCTCTTGTCTTATGATTAATAAACTCATAACGAAAGCTGATATTGTCGACAGATACACCAAAATCATTACATACAGTGTTCCCATTGATAAATCTTATTTGAAAGCGTAATTTGGAAATCCCAAACATACAATATTTAGTTAATACTACATATATTTACTAATTCTTTCAGACTATGTTATCGTCAGAGACGATATTTACAAGGCAGCTTAACACATAATGAGCTGTCTTACTAAGTTTACTAAATATCGTGGTATTGTGTTTTTTCCTTAAACATAGATATACCAAATACCCTCAGTCAAAATTATAAATCTTATATAAGTGTAATATATAAACATGACTGTATGTACGTATATATTCAATGTATACTCTTTTATACGATTTAAACTTTTGACTCAAAGGCTTATTTTACTACGTGGTAGAACTCATTTTATATATTTAGAGAAGAATCATTATTAATAGCTAATCGATATGCAAATAAAGCTGCATATTTACCGAAAATATAATTATTTTAATAATAATTTCAAATTATACAGTAATTTTCACAACCTATACGGTGTTGTAAAACGTTTTTACTAAGTCTTAAAGTAATTATTATATAAGTATTTTAAATTTTAAAATACAAAATACAAAATATGAAATATATTATTCCTTACTTATATAAAAACAAATTTTTCGTTACTGAAACTTTAAGAGTAAGCGAAAATTACAAATGTGTAAATTTATTATACAAGTTTACAGAGGTATAGAAATTATTTGATAATACCTATTAAAGAAGTATAATATTAATAAAAGTTAACACTGCTTTTTCAAAATAATTTTCTATTGGATATCTATTTGCTTTGTGAAGTAATTTAAATATTTAAATTTTAAATGAATGGATAATGAATCATCAATTACAGGTTGGTGGAAAACAAATATTTATACTGGTTTTTAATCTTTTTTTATAACGAACACTAAAACACCAATAAATACGTATTTGTACAAACTGTCATATTTTAACTACAGTATTAATTATCAATTAAATAATATATATATCATTAAACCAATGTTTGATTTTTAAATTTATATGTTAAAAAATATAACCATTTAAATAAAAAATCCTTGGTTTACATTTCTACTACGCCCATACTTGATTTTTTTATTATTAAATTTATAACTTATACACTTTTACTGAAATTAATTTGAAAAAAATCTATTCTACCATGTTTACTTAAAATACTTCCATAGATAATATTGTATAGTAAATTAAATTGCTTATAATAAACAAATTATTTAAAAATATACGTTTAATTAATTAACTTCTAAAACCAACAATTTTATAATTTTATAGACTAAACATGAAGTATATTATATTTTCCTACACCAAAATAAATATATTTAATGATAAACATCTAATTTAAAATTAAAAAACATATTTTACTAACAATACTAAGTTGATCTGGAATGATTATATATATATATATATATATATATATATGAAGATAAATATTAGATATTTAAAAATGCCGAAAGCAAATCTCAAATAATAGTTTTAAACTTAAATTAAAACTCTTCACAATTTCGTTATAATTTCTAGCATTATATTATATTGTATTATTGTATTTGCTAAAATGATTGATATTGAACAATAATCTATGAAATTATACAATTTTTATTTACAGATTAATAATATCTATGAATTGTAAACAATGATTTCGGTTTCACACCCCATTAGTAGATTAGTGAAGGCTTGAATCCTCCAGGGACCTACATCACCTCTGGTGTTCAAACATTTCGTAGGGGATACTGCCCAGTAAAGCGTATCAATATCTATTTTTATACGCTTATTCATTTACTTTTCAACTTACTATAAATGCATTTTTATTAATAATAAAACAACAACCACACCATTTTTTTTTAAATTTAGTTTACAAATAGAATTAATAACAACAAAAGTATTAATACAAAATTTATATCGTTATTATAATTTATGTTTATATAAACTAAATACAAATTTGTCTTAATAACCTATTTAACAATTTACACAAAGCTCTTAGCTATTTAAAGATTTTAGTTAAAGTATAATTTAATGCGTATTAAAGTTTACCGTCAGAAGCACTTGAAATTTAAGACTTCCTTATATTTTTAAAACAAAAATGCATTTCTAGTGTGATAACATCTTCATATTGTTTTACGCAACTAATAGATTATTATAATATTAGACTGAAATAATAAAGTATTTTAATAAATTAAATATTTTTATATTACCTTGATCTGCTGCAGTAAGAACTCCAATAATAAGGGCGACGCCCGTTCTCCACACTAGCCACTGACACATTTTTTTTAAATTTCACAACAACATCACACTTTTACGTTTTTTTTACATAAAGAACATACGTTATTCACTTATTTGTGATATGCAAGTTATAAACCTTTATTTAAACAATTGTTAAAATTTTTTCACATGTCTGTTATGCCAAACAGATAAAACAATTACGCAATATACTAAGCATTTTCATTAAAAGTACACACATTTACACATTCACACATTTATTAAATATTTATAAAGTTGCGTTGGAGTCGATGTAATTAGTACAGCTATACATTTCACTGCATGATTCAAGCAAATTATCGAATAACAATAATATAGAAACAGTATTTGAAATTTAAATAAATCTCTATATCTCCCTGAGGCACAAATTATTGGGAGATATTAAAGATATAAATTTGCTGTAGCACTGTCATTTCAAAAATTTGAATTAAACTGTACACTAAAGAAATACACTTCACTGCAACGTATATTTTTAAGTACAAAAAAGCTATGAAAAAACTAAAATCCTAAACACCATACAAGTTTGTATACAGAATAAGATTATACATTGGTAATAGTAGTGTGAGGTACATTATTTGCTGTTTGAAAATTAAATTCATAAGTCACTACGTCAGCTCACTCTCAATAGCCAAGTCGTACTGGCGCCCTTATGCCCGATCAACTGAGTGGCACATGCGCAGTTCATTCCCTGACTATTCAGAAGATCCCAGACCTTGCTGGACATCATTTCTCACATTCTTCTTGTAAATAACCAAGTATAAAATACAGAAATCTAACAACAAATATTCAAACTGTAATTACACAAGATCTTATTAACTGAAAATATTGCGAAATCATACTTCCCCTATTAAATAAACCCATTTAATATTACTTAAGTAACCAGTACTTGAAAAATATACCCTGTACTGAATATCAAAATAAATATTATATAGCAGAAAAAGTATAGCATGTATTTTTTTATAGTTACAAAGGTTTATCATATTCATAAAGTAAAATAGAAAATTAACCTATCTCTGTTATCCCTTTTTTAACTTAGTTTTCTTTTGTTAGATTTGTCTCTATGTTAAACAAAAAAAGTAAGGTGTTGGTACACGCTTACCTTTACTGTTACGATATTTAAATTGGAAAAAATTATTGTAAAGTAAAATTTACTGTTAACGGTAAGAATAAAGTCGTAACAATTTTAACGAATCTCTATATTTTTAATTTTCGCTGAAATTCCTTACACCAGTCATTTTAGGGAAGCGTTTGACAACCATTTGAATCGTTGAGTCATTTTTACACTACTGTTTTACATTTATTGTGTTTTTTACGAAGTTCAGTTTATATGCAGAATGCAGAAGGTAAGTTATACGAGACACCTTTACATAGGAATCTGCATTGTACATACATTTATAATAGATATCTATTGAAATTAAATATCCATTTAAAGTGTAAAACTCTAAATATAACATTTACAAGGCTAAATTTTACTCGTTTGTACTATTTGCAAATAATTCATACTAATTTTGTATAATTATTTAAATAAATTTATAGTAAACATTTTTATTTTGTTTGTATTAACTGAATTTTAAAAGTAAAATCCAAATTTAGTCTTCTTAATTTTAAGTATAAGTAATAAAAATTTTTTGTTTATTATTGCAATAAAAGTATAACATTCTTCGATGGTGAAATAGTGTTTAGTCTACTATAAAAATTTACACCAATAACAATTAATTTGAATAAAGGGCGACAACGGGAACCTACTTAAAAGTAAATATTAAGCGGATTACATTGGGAAGCCTTCTGCTCTTTCAAGGGATTTAGTGTTATTCCAAATGCGCAATCTTCCTCGCCGATCAATAGCGAACCGCATAACGCGTGTTGCAGACGGAATCATCTCATCAGGTATTCGCCTCACTAACCCCGTCTCTACTCTAACATACAGCTAACTAGACACAATATAATTCTCTCTGCTTCAGATTTGCTCATATATTCTTCACTGAAAATCTCCCTCCAACAAATTCTATTGCATTCGAGTAATCTGTAATTTATTGGAAAACGGAGTTTAATTCAAATACCTATTACAAGGTGTAATACAAACTTTTTAATAGAAAACAAACATTATTAGATCAGATTTATTTACATATCGTTCCGTATATAATTTTTTTTTATATTACAGCATTTTAACTTGTATAAAGTGTATTTAAATATATAATTTATAATACATAACAAATTAGTAAATAATAAAAATTATTATAAACAATTTTTTAAAAGGAAGAATATATAATTTATCTTTCTCTCGTGTAACTGCAAAGATAAACATATATTATTATAAAATAGATCAAAATTGAGTTGTATTTTGTTGAAAATATCTTAGATATTACTCATACAGTAAAGTTTGTTAAACTGTTTGTGTATATTAACGCATTTAAATTGAACGCTTTCCATTTATAAATAAATCAAGTTAAATTTTAGAGAAATAAGTATGTATGGTGTATGAGAAAAATACTGTTGACTCGAAACAAATATTGGAGATGTTTACAGTCTTATATAATACGTGATAACAATAACTATTGTTACAGAAAATGATATCAAATATAGCTTTAAATTAGAAACAAATCATCGGAAATTTAAACAAACATTTAAATAAAGAATATTAGCTATTATCAATCAAGTTAAAAGTACAAACAATCATTATTACATGGAAGTGTTGAAAACTTCACTTAGCCAAAGTGTAATATGTGAACTCGGGATTTGCAAATGTCGAGTTTTTCCTAAAGTTTATAGAACGGAAGTACATTAGGGGTTTCGACTAAGGGAAGGCGACAGACAGGAAGCTGGAAAGATAAAAGTTTTAACTTCCTGCAATTTAACCTAGTAGCGTTGTGAGTTCTACAAATTTTAACCAAACAACTACATACTATGAAAGAATAATTTACGTTTTAATAATAATTATTGAAACATTATATTTTAAAATTCAGATTTTAATTATTTACGTCGCATTTAGAAATTATGATTTAAACAATTTTAAATAAATAGTTAATTTATATATTATAAACGAAAACAAATATAAATTGTGTGCTCTTTACTAACACATTAACTGTAAGAAATTAAAAAAAAAAACTATTTAATAAGAAGTATAAAAAGATTATTATACCAACTTTCAGCCTAACATTCGCAGAGCGTATACATGATTAGCCGAAAGTTGAATACACAATGGTTACTTAATAAACCTGGAAGGTAAGAAAATCAAATTCTGAACACATTTCTAGACTAGTTTTGGCTGCAGGTTAAATTTTTGAAATGCAAATACCAATTGAGTGTCATATCTTTTAAACTACTTGACAAAATAAGACTACGGAAAACCACAGGTATCTAGCCAAAGCCAGTACAAAATTACATCCTATTTTGTAAGGTAACGACATAAATAATAAATTATAATGTTGTATGTTAGAAACGCAAATTTTTGATACTTTTCCAGAATAAAAAACTAATTGTTGGTTAGTATATATATGACAAATCATTATATGTTAAGTTCTGTTCGAATAAAAATAAATAAAGTTTGTTAAGTCAATAAACTAAATTTTAACCGGATAGATGTATGGATTGCCACAAATGTATTTGGATTTCAGATACTATTTTGATTCTTAGATTATTAATTCACTCTGTTTTGACTTCATAAACGTTTCCGTTGATGTTTTTGTAGTAAAGTGGTGATACATCTGGTGAATTTGGAGGCCACTCAGTACTACCCCTTTTACCTATCTAGTAATTTGGAAAATTAATATTTACACTATCGGAGACATGCTGGTTATATTGTTGAGTTGCTACGTCTTGCTGGAACTAAAGTTAATTGCTATTGCTAGTTGTTATTTAAACAGCTGAACAAATCTGCTGTTGGAGAATTATAATACACTCCATTAAGATTTTCTTAAATACAGAACGGTCCAATATATCCTTCAATACCGCGCCTATCATTAATTTAGTTTTATTGAATGTTGAGTATGTTGTTCTTTCATCCAATTAGGGTTAACATCTGACATAATTATTGTGACATTTGTGCCTGTGAACATTTCCGTTTAGCATGTAAGTTTCTTCATCTAAAAAAAAAAACATTGTTGTTTAAAGTAATAGTATTGCTATCCATATTTCTTATTCTTCTTAAAATTAAACCTATACTAAAATCAATTTATGATAACTAAACGAATTTTTTACGAATAAATAATAATTACAAAGTCTTCAAAAATGTCCTAAATTTAAAACTGGCATACATTAATGGTTTTGAGCTTTCAGTTATAGGATGTTTAAGATTAATACGTTTTCATAAATTAATTATTGAGAAACCCAATTAGCAATTATTTGTACGATTATCCAAGGCGTAATGTAAGATTTTTTAAGAAATTTACATGTAATACTACTGTTATGATTTTACTAAATTAGAATATACTAAATCGTAACAGCTGTGAATGAACAGCTGTGTATATTGTTCTAGGCTAGTAAAACACCAGGTTAGATAAAAGATGTTTATATGTTACTATACTAAATTACATTTGTTTGGTGGATTAATTGACTGAAATGTGCTTTTTATATATTTAATATTATTCAAAATTCAGTAAATATGAATTATTTGCTTTATTTTAATACATTCTTCCTGAGACTTACGATTTGCAAGTTAGTACCAGCTTTAATTTAGTCTGACACTTACGAAAATGTAATATCTACATCAAATAAACATTTAAATCCAGATCCACTTTAAATTTACGAAAATTTTGGATGTCATAAACTTAAGCAAAAGAACGGTGAGTCTATTTCGGATAATAATTTATTAATTAAGGTTATCAATAAACTGTAATTTTGGTTGTCATTTTGCCACTGCAATTCGAAATCAAGATTTAAGCTGTGCTGTTTCTCATGATATTCACAAGCACTTCTGAAGCTATAAGTGTGTACGTCCTGGTTTAGCACATAATCAGACTGTATCTTAAAATTTCAGATCTTTATAAGCTTTGTGAAAGTTCGTAAATTGTTTAATCCTGTTAAAAGCCCAATAGCTTTTTTTTTGCAGAACAAACACTCTTTGCATATTTTAAATTGATAAATTTTCCCAAAGTTAAATTACACAGCTCATGTTCCAATACAAAAGCAAATAGAGTAAGCTTTTAAAAGAATTTGATTTTTGAAATACTGTTTAAAATTTCGCAGAGCAAATACTCTTGAACTAATTTTAGAACTGATTCTGTTTGCATGCTTATTCCAAGTTAAGCTTGTTATATATAAATTAAGCTTGTTAACAGACACAATAAATTTTGCTTAATTTACGTCTTCAATTTCTCTTTCTACTATCTGCAGCTCTCCTTTAAACTAAAATATATGTAATTAGTCTTATTAAGATTAATTTTCTAATTTATTTCCGTCTGATACAAATCCGTGGCATTAACCTGTAAGAAGGCCGTCTGCTTTAAAGAGTAAACTTTATAAGTTAAAGTTGTATCATCAGCAAATTGAATTAATGTATTCACCATTATTGCTAAATTTCATTTCTTTTATATAAATTCAAAATAATATCGGACCAAGAACTGATCCCTGAGGGACACCTTGTTTTATCTCGGCCAGTTTTGACAGCTTTCCTTTAGTTATAACGCGTGTTGGTCTATCATGTATATAAGATTCAATTCCATAATTTTTATATTTCCTAAGAAGTAATTTGTAATCTACCCAGTCGAATGGTTTCGAAAGTCTAAGAAAATACTTAGTAATTTACTTTTCTAGACCTTCTCTATAAAGTCAAGTTGATGGATCATTTATTTAATCTATTGTTGATTTCTTCTTTTGAAAGCCATATTGATCTTGAAAATTAAATAATATTAAACTTGTTTAGAAAATTCAGGAGTTAGGCCAAATAAAACTTTTCAAAAACGTTACTTAATACCGATAATAAAGAAATAGGTCTATATAATTATCTATGTCCTCACTATCTCTTTTTGAAACACTAGAAGTGTCTTGGTTATTTTTAGACACGTAGGAAATTTACTCTCTGAGATGGAGGAATTTACCAATACATCTTGAGATACAACAAATATATACGAGCACAGTTTAATGAGCGTCAAAGTGAAAACAAGTATCCTCAAAACATCAAAAGTGGAAGCATGTATAATGCAAATCTGTTTAATTGTTGTCGTTGTGGAAATACATCTCATCTAGCCAATAATTATTGTAAATATATTAATACTATATTCATTCAATGTAAAAAGATAGCTCATTTAGAATCAACCTGTGTGTACGAGTAAAGAGAAATTTCAAAATCTTAATAGGCCTAAAGCCAATCAAAGTTGATTTAAGGAAAAGGTTAGGTCATTATTTAGGACGAATGTTAATTCAGTTGACGATAGTTTAAATGATAGCTTTGTTGATGAAATATTAAATGTTAATTCAATTGATTTTGAAATTAATCACGGTTGTAAAAATACATACTTTTTTAAGTTAGGCCTAATTTTAGATAAGCCCAATCCAAATAAATTGTAACTCCATAAAGCCATTCAACGTATACTTTGAAATCACAGTCAGACACTCCAATTTTATTTATATGTGCAGATAATTCGACCACGCAGCTGGACCGCTGACGTGAGTTGAGCGAATTTCCAAAATTAGGTTTATATGATTTTAGGGTTGCAACCAACTATTTGAAAAAATGATCTAGTCACGAAGGAGCTGAATAGCTGTCTCTGTGTACGAATATATATTAGTAGAATTTGTTAGACCTTAAGCACAGACTTTACTTTATAGTCTGTGCCCTAATCCTCCAGCTTCGTTTCACTCGCAGCGGAAAAACTTGATTGCGAGTTTGCACATCGACCTTACGGACCCGGTTTATAGACTGCTTCTCTTCGCTCGGCCGTCGGCTGCGGATCGGAAGATGCAACTACGGTAAAATAACCAACGTGGATTTGAACCGAGTACTTTTGTGGTATTTTACGTTTTGATCGATTTTGGGGGGAAACAAGCGAGTTATACGGTCGTGTAAAAACAAAATGTGCAGAATAATGTCCTATATTTATTTTTTTAGAAACCAACAAGGAAGTTTCATTCTAGCACGAACAATCTTAAAAAAACAGATTTTTTTAGATAGGGAACTCGTCCGAGCGACTTAGACAACCAACCTGTTTAAGATTCATTTTGTTTTAGTGTCCAAGTCACGTTTGTTTAATTAAACAATAATTTACCCCATTTCGCTCCACCACGTGACTTCTTTGCTTCAGTTAAAAAATAATAATATAAAAAACTTCTATATCAGAAAAGGGAATCGCCTTTAGAACATGAAACTGGTGTTTATAAAATAAAGTGTGACGATTGCACTAAATTCTATATCGGGCAGACAGGACGTACATTTCATCAAAGATTTAAAGAACATCTGCCAAAAAATAACATTAATGGCATTAGGTCAAATTACGCACGCCACCTGGTGCGCACCGATTTCTATACAAATATGGAACCGTTACATATCTGCAGTAAAGGCAAATATATGAACGCCATCGAAGAATATGAGATCTATAAAGCCTTTAAAGGTAATAAGGCCTTACTATTGAATGACCAATTATGCTTTTCTTCGAACTTAATGTACGACACGTCAATCAGAATCATGATTACAATCTTGAATAAACAATTTATGCAGACCCAATGCTAAGTATTAGGCATGAAACGTCAGTCGTCCATGGACTGTGTAGCGGTACTCACCATGTTGTAACTTTGTGTTGTGTAATATGTTGTGTAACTTTTATATTTTAATGTGTTGACGATCTCGAGAGAGTGATTCTCTGAGGATGGGGCACAAGCTCTGAAACGCGTCAGGAAAACTGAAGCAAAGAAGTCACGTGGCGGAGCCAAATGAGGTAAATTATTGTTTAATTAACCAACTCGTGTTCCAAATTTGAAACAAATCGGACTTAAAATGTGGCCATTAGAGGGTGAATGCATATATACAATTTTCAATGACACTCCAAAACATTTTCTAGGGACCATGATCGGTGCTCATTTACTATTCCCAACCTTAGGTTACCCCACCATAAGGGTCACTGCATAGCTCATCTTTCCTATGGAAATTCGCTAATAATGATATTAGAAATTAAATTATATTTAAATTCTCGACTGAAAACATTCGGAGCCGTACAAGGTTTTGGTCCAACATCTAATAAATCATGTCTACTGCTAGAAAGGTTGATAGAGCAAGAACAGACGCTATTATCCACTTATAGAGAAGACAAATGCTGCATTTCCTTATTACAAGCACATCGTTGAAATGCAAATCTTCTCGCCTACAAAGACCTCAACGAAATGTTTGTTGACCTAACCTAATCTATACAAGCTAAGGTTAGGTGATATTTGTGGATAACTTCACGTTTATGAAGTCAATCTTTAGGTCAATATTGCATACTTTGAATTGTAGAATTCCCCTACATAGGAAAAATGCCGTAGCCAAGAAACCTTTTTTGGTGGGGAGGGTTCAGGTCAGGACGGGGATTTGAATTTAAACCCTTTTAACACGTTTACTGCTAAGGAAGGATAAGTGAGTTTGACAATGAACACTATGAGGAAGCTAGCCAACCACCGTTTGCTTTACTTCCGCCCTCCTACCCTCAAACCACAGATATGATTAGATATCAGGTCGCCCTAGTCTAGATATGATATCATACTATACCATTGCAGACGTCGCAAATTTCGAGTTTTCCATGTATTTACAACCTTAATTTTATATGTGACTTGTCACCTTTTAGAATAATATTTTGTATATATTTATACCACTGATTATAATAAACAATATAGTGCAATAATCTCAATTTACGATTTTTTTTAACTTATCCGGTTTTTGCTATCAACCCTTCAAATGTATTATATTTTTTTAATGTTTACTTTTGTTAGTCTTACTGGACTGGGAATAATATATTTCATAAATACCTGTGTTTTACGTAGATATTGCTGGCAGTAATGTTTATTGTTTCTTCTAAGTATATTCAGATGACGTTTATTTCGCCTCTCAATGAGGCATTTTCGAATCACTCAACATTTATAAAATAATAATTGACATTATTTCGAATTATACACGTCATTATATCACATTTAGATCAACACAATATTCACATCACATGATAAAGGAGACTTTTTAATATATATACATAACCCAGCGCACGGGTTTAAATTGTCATTATAGTTAGTTAATGTATTAATGTTATTCGCGTCTAGATGTACGGGTGTCCGCCTGTTTGCCAGTACTCCCTTGCTACTGCCAGTACTTTTATACTTATGTTTTTTAGAGTATCTGGATTCAAGTTGTATTATGTAGCGGATAGCTGCCCAAGTTTGCAGTTTTGAGGAGTGCGTGCTATCTACTTGACCTCTAATTATTTATAGGAACGTTTTTGTATTATTAGACTGTCGTGTTTCATGAGAGAGTTTAAAATTACGAGGAACCTCTATTTTAAGGCTTAAGAGATTGATATTGTATAGTTTGCATTTCTTTTTACAGTGTTTCAATTGTTCAGTTTTTTTAAATTTATAATTATTATATAGTATTTAATAATTTATATTTGTTAAAAATAAATTCACTATCAAGACATTAAATATTTGAATCCTGTTGATATCACAACTGTGGCGCTTACATGTTTTATGCTTAAATTATGTAAATATGTCTGCAACCTGTTGCTCAAACATATCATCCTATTCATATGACGTCATCAATAGTTTGTAAATTATGCTTAATGTATGCAACATCACCGATAACAATGAATGTGTTAGTATATGTAATTAGCTATTTTATCTTTATCATAAGTCAAATTATTACTGTTGTAACTCAACATTGGAAAAAACAACTGATTGTTATTTGCTATTATATATTATAACTAATGCCAAGATGTTTTTATTTTGTTAATTTGGTGCAGTATATTAATACTATTACAATTTATCGAATTGGTTTGAATTTTCAATAATGTTCTAAATGTATGAGATATTTAATACATAAGTACCTTAACCTTAAACCTTAACCTGTCTGATATATCTAACAAAACCTCTTTCAATGTTCTCATAGTTTCAAGTTGGGCGAATAATATCCTATGGTAAGATTACTTCCTAGTATTAAAAACAATTTGTTTCTGAAACACTAATTTATTTAAATATAGAAATAATATAATTCGTATGTAAACAGTGGCTTACTTTTTTTAAATTACTAAATATGTTCCTTTATTCTTATATATAAATGCCTTTATAATGATTTACTTAAACTAAACGTAGAGTGTTCTACATAATTTCTAAAAAAATATATTTATAACTAACCATACTGATTTAATAAAACAATTTATTAATAATATACAAACAAACAAAAATAAATACAAATTTTAGTATTTTGACTGGTTACTTTTTATGTAAGAAGCATAAGCTTTTACTATTAAACGAAGAAGGTAGGTACAAGTCTAATTTAAGGAAATAACCAAAAAAACTATATTAAGTGAATTAAAAACATTTTGTAATCATTCTTACCTACCATGGTTTCGCTTGTGAAGGCATTTACAAGGCCACTTTGATTTAGTTTGTAGCTCATACTCATACTTTTTACAACTTTATCCCAAATTATAGCCATTTTACAAGATGGTTCTTACCATCTTAACAACGAAAATGTTCTACAACCTAAGTGCTTCTTTATTTTCCATATTAATACTCTAGACATCTAATAGACTGACATATTTATCATATAATTAAGTAACTTACGTCTGCTCCTACTGTTTTCAAAATTTGTTAACTACATCCGTTTCGGATATAGTTAAGTTATGGTCTTTTCAGTTGGCTTTTATTCTTAGTCAACATTTGTTTTAACTTTGAGTGTGAAAAATAACAATATTTGCTATCTATCTTTAATACAAGGTCCTATTGATTGAATACGGCCAGAAAATCATTGTAGAAGTAGAGTGTTTCTATATATTGATATAATTGTTTATTATAATTACGGAAACGTATTTATTAAATTTAACATTGATGATGCAAACACTTTGTAAGGGAATTTAAAAAAAAACAATTCAGTTCATGATTATATGTAATACATAATTATGTTTAATCATATGAATTGTATTATAGCTGCCATTTTTACTTATTTAAAGCATTTTTATTTTGTATAAATAACGTAGGCCTATATATTATAAAGTAAGGTCCCTACTAGGTCATTTATGGGTGCAGGATGTTTACCTATATTAGTGACGTACTTAAATGTCGGACTATGTTTAGTTTTAAAACAATGCTTAGAATTGAACGAATAATACTACAGATTAATGTTTGATGTGCACGTATCTACATAAAACAGGTTCAATAAATAAGCAATTTGAATGATTGTATTTGAAAAAAAAACATTGATAGTTATCATACATTGAGTTTGTACATTTTTGTGTACTTAAATTAGATAGAAATGTTAAGACTTTTACCTATAACGTAGAATAAGCTACTTTAGTTATTAGTTATTACATTTTATTTGTGACTACGTAACTTAAAATCAACTTACCCTAGCTAAAAAACAAGTTTTATTGTATGTTCGGCAATTAATGTTTTCTTGTACAGATTCTAGATTTCCATTTGAAATTATTTTAAATCTAAGTTCTTTAGTTGCATATTATCATTTGTTTTTTATGCAAATTTAAATTGTATATATTACAGGTCTAATGTGCTAAATACAGTTTTAGTTAGAAATTATCTGTTTAGTTTATATAGTTAATAATGATATATAGATAAACTTTTACAAAATAGTGAAATTATATCTAATGTGGCTCTCTTATGTTTAAGATGGGCCAAACACGGAATGCTACTTAATAATGAGTAAATATTATTTACATATTGCAATTTACTGTATGTTAAGTAAATTAGCACATATTAAATTCTATATTATATGCTCCAATAAAAACAAATTTCATAATATTCTAAAACTAGTTATACAATGCATATAACAAATTTAAATTTTGTAGAAATTTTCCCCTTCAATTTCTATATTTGCGGCACTTTCGTGAAATCTAGTTCTGTGTGAAAAGTTTCCTAGAAGCGTTCATTTTAAATTATTGTTTTAGTAACGGTGTTTCTGCCATTACTTACTACATGAAAGAGTCGATTCTTTGTACATTGCCACTTCATAGTATTTTGCATCTTGTATTGCAAAGTATAAGTATAAGGGGTGTTAATAAATTGATATTTTATAAATGGTTTTATAAACAATACCAATATATCTTTATTATACTTAAATATAATACGTTGCAAGCATTAGATCAGTTCTGACACTAATTGAAAGATAGAGAAGGTGTTATTTATTGAAAATAAATACATTTTTTTTATAATATATTTATTTACAATTAACCAATTCATTCTACTATAAAAATTCGTCACTGTGATAACTGTCTGATATTCCTACCAAGATTTAAACAAGGGTTGGGTTCACAGTCCTCCTACCAATTTAGCACATAAGTACATTATACAGAATCCTACACACGGAATCCTAGATATATATCAAAGCTCTGACTAATAAAGATAATTTACGTTAATATTATTCATAAATATAGACCAGTCACGTCATAATGTGTATATATTAGTTAATATATTTTAGCTTGCTCTTTGTATCATTCAATATACTTAGTGTTGTCATAATACGTTTTAAATATGTAGCAGTACACATCTAGATAATGAACCTAAGCAGAATTGATAGACCAATATTAAAAATGCAGATAGTAAAAAAGACTTTAATAGCTAACATCAGCTACGCTATAACGCATAATGATAATAGGCCAACTGGCATAGTAACAAACGCATAGATAATAATAGAAACCTTATGTTACTTCTGATTTGATTACTCTTGATGTTAAACTATAATTTGCATTCTCATCAACTACTTAACATTTTGTAATACAAGCTATATTAAAATTTTATTTTGATTAACACAAATGTATCCTTCTGTAGAAATGAATTTAATGCCAATATTAAATAACTGTTGTTCAGATTTTCCTAAATACATACAAAGACAAGTAGTTTTTCTTCTATTTTTACATATACACAAAATAAACGCTGTATCCATAGATTACATTTAATGTATGCATATAAAATAAATACGATTTAACAACCAATATTATTTATATTATAATTTAGGTAGGCCTAATTCAATTTGTATACAGAATATTGTTTATTTCTCAATAATTATAATGCACTACTACAATTAAGTTTTCAAATCACAGTTAGGACATAAAATAGAAAATTATAAAATTTTGTAGTGTAACGTACTAACTAACAAATAAATTGTACTCAGGACAGTATTTAAAATAGATAATAATCGCATTTAAGAAATATACTCATTTTATAAGATTATGATGTATTTAAAGTATTTGTTGAATATTTTTTATAGCCCACTTTATTTATTATTTAGTAAATATTTAAACATGTAATAAAAATATGTTTGATGATTAAAACACTTTATTACTGATAATAAAGTTTAGTCGAATATTTGAAGCTATATTAAAATAATAATTCAAAAAAATTTTGTTAAATGTTAGTAAGCTATTTTGATTGGAGCGAAATCACAACATGAAGTTTTTTTACAATTATTGTTGTTTTCAGTTGTGTTTTACTTAAGCTTAGTGAAGCTAAGGATTTTAAAATAAATAATCAAGAAAATACATTGCATACTCTACACAAAATGAGTTTTTTATTTGTGCTAGTGTTTTATGGTGTAAAATCGTCTCCAGTTAAATTGTCGTCAGTAATCTTAACCATGTTATTTGCCTATATCCAGAAAAAACCCAAATTTGACACTTCCTCTACACAACAAACAAATGTTTCCTTAAAACAACAAAAGTTTCTTGGTAAAAATTTCGTAAAAATTATAATGATTTATAATGAGTAGACTATATAAGTAGAAATATTTAATAGGTAAAAAAAAACTTTTAACTTTAAATTTACTTCTTAAAATATAGAACTAATTATCCTTAGAAGGTTATATTGTTCTAACAAATTGTTATTAATTTCTACAAATATATTTTTAAGTGAAATCTTTAACCAATTGGTCCGCAGTAAGACGTCAATGCAAACACATTAGTAACATTTCCTTCAATAGTTATTATTTTTGGTCGGTGTCTAATATCATGCAATTATAAACAAGTTTATATAAATATCATTAACATTGTAACAACCTATGTTTTACGAGTGTTAACAATTAAAGTCATTCAAAACCATTAAGAGCAACTTAACCCTACAGTTGTTAAACTGCTCAATTAAAGCAGTTTCAGTGCTTGGCCTAGGTCAATTGACAACTCTGCTTTGTATTGAATATGTTACCCTAAAAATAATAAAATTGCAATAAAACAAAAACCGTTGGAAAGGAAACGATTTAAGCTTTAATTTTCGTATTTAAAGTTTTTTTTCCTAAAACGTAAATTTACTTATGTAATCGTCTGTTTAAAACTTTAGTTTTCTATAAACTTTTTGCCTCGCGTGAAATACAAAGCAATTGTACTCTACTTTGTCACTTTTCTAAAGCTCAATGCCGCTCTACCTGGATATTTTTACAATAATAAATAGATACCTTTGGATTTTTCAAGATTTTATCTTTCTAAAACTGACATCCAATTAAAAGTCACTTTAGTATAGTTCTAAAGATGTGAAATTGTCTGTAAACCTTTTGCAATAGGACAAATTTCAACTAATAATAAAACGGCACAGTTTGCGTTAAAGATATATCTTATAATTGGAAATATTTTGAGATAAAAAAATCTATTTATAGACCAAAGTTCAATCTTACGTTTGGTATAAATTAAACTAGATGTGACTGGTTATATGTTACTCAAACATCAGTTGAAAGTGCAGACGTCCGTAGAATTCGTACTACCGCTTGAGATAGCAAAGCAATGCTGTTTCATAGCTCTTCAACGGCTATTTTTTGAATTACCTTTTGTCCGCAATTCATTTGTTTCATCTCATTTTGTGATTCAAGTAAAGCTAACTCAAATACTTTTATGAAATAATAATTTACAACTATAAAGTTAAATTCTTTAAGTTATTCTCTACACATTCTTATAATAATATTTCATTTTTGGGCAAAGGATATATTCCTAAATTGCTATTAAAAATAGGCCTAAATTCCTATATTCCTAAATTACCATTCAAAATAGATTTTTTTTAGCAGACTTGTAGTAGGAACTTAAAAACTGGTGTTTTCAAAATAAAAAATTCAAAATTTATAAATATTTGTATACAGTTCTTTTCAGAACTAAATTAATTACCAAACATTTTTACATTTATGAAAAAAAATACAATTAGGCTTACATAATAATTTTATTTAATGTAAAATACCAACAGTTTGAGTACAGTTTGCTACCAATCCCCTCCATTTGGATTCGTCTTTATATACAGTTTAGCCCCGCCCCTCTTCAGTTTGGTCACGCCCTTCCTCTAACCGGTACTGCCTCCGGCCACACGTTCCGATAGGATACACAAACCTACATGTTTCTTTATTCTTCAACACTTTCAACATTTTCAGATTTTTGAAAGTTATTTCTAATTGGTTGTATATTTGTTTATTAATAATATTTTCTCCGTTCATCTTTAGTTTAAAAATGTCCATATTTTCCACTATATTTATGCGTCTTCCTTTGTTGATTTGGTGTAAAAGCCTCATTGAGTGTTCATTTCATATGGCAAATGACCCTTATTTAGTATATGTTTAGCGTAATTTGAATTTATTTTGTTTGTATTTATATGATCTAATATGCTCTCTAAATCTTGTTTTTAATTTTCGTCCCGTTTGGCCTATATATTTGTCGTTGCCAACATATATTATTTCTTATACTCCATTCCTATCGAATGCTCCCCTTTCTTCTATAGACCTACTTAATTTGTTCTTTATAGTATTGTTCGTATTAAACACCGCTTTCACATTGTATTTCCCAAAACATTGTTTTATTTTGTATGTTTCCTTTCCAGTGAAGGTAAATCACGCCCATATATTTTCCCGCTTCTTTGTTACTTCTGTCTTATTCTTGAAATTTTTTTTATTTTACGAATTAATTTTCCATTTTTATATCCATTATTCTCAACTATCTTGAATATTGTGTTCAGTTCTTCCTTGTATGCTTCCCTTTATATGGAATATTATACAACCTATTAATCACGCATCGAAACGCTACTATTTTGTGTTCCATTGGATGGTTTGAATCGGCATTAATTATATTATCGGTGTATCCTTTCTAATTATATTATATATCATTTCTAAAAATTCCACATTCAATTTACTTGTTATTTGCTGTTATTTTTAAGGCCAAGAAATTTATCATTCTGTTTTCTTCCTTTTCCATTGTAAATTTTATATTTTCATGGATTTGATTTATTTCTTGTAATATTAGTTCTCCTTCATTATTTTGGCAGTCTTGTATCACTAATAGTGAGTCATCTACATATCGGATGTATTCCAATCATTCATATTTCTACAAAATATTTTTTAAATTTATTATTATTTTTAATGAACAAATATGCAACCAATCAGAAATAACATTCCAAAATCTGAAAATGTTGAAAGTGTTAAAGAATAAAATAAACATAATAGGTTTTTGTAGCCATCGGAACGTGTGGCCAGAGGCAGTACCGGTTGGAGGAGGGGCGTGGCTAAACTGAAGTTATATAAATACGAATCCCAAACGGATAAATCCAGTACTAAAGTAGGTCTCGAGAAATGAGGAACTCTGAACGCGTCGACGAATTCAAATAAAAGGGTTAAGCTAGGATTAGCGGAAAATTTTACTCAAACTGATCGTATTTATCCTACCAGATATAATTAATATAATAATAAAATACCAAATACGTATAATACAAAATATGAAACTAAATGTACTAACTATTATGACTAAATGTATGACTTACATTATTTAATACATTCTGTCATAACATAATTCAGAACATAATTATTTACAATTTATTGAAATAGGTTTAAATTAAACTATAACAAAAATGATACAAGTATTTAAATAGAAAAAAGTCTTTACATTTTAAATAATCTACACAAAACTTAGAGTTCTTAAAGCATGATTTGAGAAATCCTTCGAGTATTTAAAGGTAAGTAGTATTTCATTTCTTTGTTAAAATATATTTGGGAGTCGATTAGTGTTCTTTGTTACTCAACAATAGGACAGCGTAGGTTCGCAAATTACTCTTTAACTTTCTTCTTCCTTAAATATGTTTGTTTGTAGAAACCTGCCTTTAAATATTCGCAGTCGTTAAACACTCAATTTCCGATTCTTTGTAGAACAATTGCAAAGAGAAAACATTACTTAAGCTCTGATGTCATTTGAAGATATTATATAATAGTTGATATTTAGCTTGTATCGTTTATTAGTTATTTATGTAAGTATATGTCTCAATAATTTATTAAAATATGATTGTTTAAAAATTGAGATGATTCAAAGTATTAAGCTTATTTAAAATTACGTATTTCTAATATTTTCATAGAATTTGTGTTATTTGCTTTTATAACATTTGCTATTTTCAATCACTTTACAATTTCTTTTCATTCATACATTGTATAAATCTAATTATATATTTAAATATTGAGTTGGATAGCATAGCAACAATATTTGTTAAAATCAAATGTTAATCTATGAAATGTAGGATATAATACACAATACTGTAATTTATATTAGTTTAGAATATGGAAGGAAAAGTGTCTTTTACTTATGTATTTTAAAAGAATATAACAATACAATTAAAAAACATATTTTGTAACTAATAGAATAAATCGAGCTAAATAAAATTCACCTAAATATTATTTACTACTTTCTCATTTTAAGAGAAAAAAAGAGTGCATATGGAATTAATGCATTGAAAAGTTGTTAGTTGTTTTTCGTAGTTATTGAAGATGAATATTTTGTCAGTACACACAAAACAACGTAATTCGACTGTTACATATTACTTGATTACAATACACACTAGAAAATGATAATCCGGGAAGTAATAATTTACTCTAATAAGTAACTGTTTATGGGCATATATAACTTTTAGTGAAAAATATTTATTTGTGTTTTTTCCGAATATTGCAATAAATTGTCTTTAATATCGAATTTAAAATACGTTATTGCTGATCTTCATAACTTTATATACCTGTTAAACGTACCTTTAAGGTTTTCTTGCAAATAATATTATGGAACTTGTAATATGCACTTTATTATCTCTAAATAATACTTAAATTTAAAATATCAGTTAAACATATATATTAGGTTTTTTTTCGAATGTAGTTATTATTACAAAGTTATATAAAAAAATATACAAATAAATTTTGTCTCAATTAACAATGCAAAAATTATTTCCTAAAAGTCTTAAAGTAAACAAATATTTCCTGTATTAAATGTATGAATAGACGTTTTAAACATTAGATAAACAGTATCTTCAGAACTGGAAATTATACCTATTTTACTATTTAACCATTCCCAACCCTAATGTAACAATTGGTGTAACAAATATTAAGAAAAATACTTCATCTGCTGGCATTTAGAATGTTTACTGAATACCTCCCGAAATGTATGCTACCACAGAGATGGGTAATTAGCAAACTTTTGAGACAAAGGGTTTCGGTGGTTTATGCTAATTCACATAAGGGATGGTGGCAAAAATACATTGGTCCTTTTTTGCCACTAGGATTGAATTTTGTAATTTTATATGCTTGGGTATCTTACTATTTGGAATCAATGTATTTAGTGGGCCGACATTTTTAAATTATGTTTTACAAAATTGTTCTAGTTTAATAAATTTATTGAATTAGTACATATTATGTTGTTAGTTAAAAGCATTAGTCAAACGAGACACCCAAGTATTTGTAGGAATCAACACCATCAATGTTACTACATCCACAAAGTTTATTTAAGTAATTCCTACACGAATGTAATTTAATACGTTTATAGGGACAATCACTATTGCAACTAAGGGCTATAGGAAGGATCTTTGTTTTAGATATTTTAAGTGTTAAAATATTTTGATCAAACCATTTATCACTACGGATAAATACTTTGCAACCTTCACTTGTACTTCTTCCCAACTATTACCCTTGAATAAAATGGTAAAAGTTCCCATCAATATTTATTTTAGACACATTTTTTTATAAACAACAAAAACAGAATTGTTTCTAACCACTTTATGAAGCCATATTCCACAGGCTAATGTTTACTATTTACTCAACTCAATGACACCATTTAATTCCTCTTCCATAAATAGCTTTCGAATCATGAGTACGCATTACCAAGAAACCCAATAAAATCCAATGTATTAAGTTATATTAGTCTATCTACCAAATTGAAAGCTTGAGCTAAATCCAAGTTAACTATAATACTTTTCTTATTCCCGTTCATTCCTTCATTATTTTGTTTATTTAAATCGAAAAATATTTTAAGCAATGATGTCCCTTCTAAATCCATACCATCACACAAACAAAGAATTATTAGCACTTAAGTATGACAATAATAGATCTTTTAAATTGTTCAATTATAAAAAAAGATGCTTAGCATAGAGACAGGAAAAAAATTACCGAAATCCGTAAAATCAGCAGCCTTGTATTTAACTACCTTCGCCAGTACTTACTTCTGGAAACTTACTGGACACAATGATTAAGTTTACGATATAATGAATTTACAAGAAAATTGAAATTGCTTTTTAAAGTGATGCTGACACCCCATCATATTCAGGAGGAGATCAACCAAGAAGTCTACTGATATACTGCAAAATGGTATTTTCATCAACCAAATCAATCCTAAATCTCCGTCACCCCTAAAGTTGTCATTTATTACCGGAGTACCACTAAAATCAATAACTGCAGCCAAATTGTGACTTTAATTATCAAAGAATTCGTTAATTCACTTGCAATGTCCTTACATACATTTTAATTTAAGACAGCACCCTTTGAACATTTAGCATCGTTAAAAATCTAGTTTTTCCTCTTACTACTTGATATTTCATTCACCATTTTCCAAGAAACCTTATTATTATTTCTATTTTCATTTATTGTATTTCTATAATATAAACGTTTAGTAAGTTTTATAAAGTTTGCAATTTTATTTGTATAGCTTTTAAAACATCTCTCAAGGTCAATATTAAGGGCTAATTAATTACCAGCTTACAAAATTTATCTCTGTAACAAATCGATCTTATTAGTTTAAATGTTATCCATGGTTAAATTTAAAAAAATATAGTATTTGAGTTTAAAAATATGCTTTCTGATTTATTTTATGATATGGTTTATATTATAAAAATAATTGCAAACAATAACGATTTATCGATAAAGAAATTTCGCACGATATGTTTCGTTGCATCATTAGAGGTGACGTGAAGTGTATTTCCAACGCGGTACAAAAATGGTCCGTGGTACTTGTGTGAGTCACAGCTGTTCGTACATTATTAAAACACGAATGCTTTACAAAAATATGGTCAATACAAAACTGGCCGTATGAAGTGTCTCTGGTCGGAAAATGTATGGCACTGACAAAACCTGTTTCAGGCAGAACAACTAAATAACGTTCTACAAGTTCGTCGCATTTATGTAACTTAATATTCATATAACCTAAACATGTATAACTTTTAACTTTATGAGTAGCCCTATACAAATGATCAAGTCCGTCAATAAAGTCACTAGTTCTATTTTGTAAGTCCTACAGAGTGCAAAAATTTTAACTGTTTTCTGAAGAAAGAAAATTCGATACAAAACCCTTAAACGCTTCCCAATACGACCTCCGTCCCCTCCATTGACAATCTTTTATTGGCATATATAGCAGTACCGTCACTAATATTTCCTTCCAAAATGTTCTAAACAATTCAAACCATTCTAGAACTAAGTCATCCGTGTCCTCGCCAACCCAAGCTTCTTTTAGAATTATTAAGTCAAAATCTATGTTAAAAGTATTTTATATAAATTAATAAATTTCAAAATTCTTCGAATGGCTTCTAATACTCATAAGAATCATTTTTAACTTGGCATTGTTCTTATGTTGCGAAAATTTTTAAATTTCAACAATATCTTGATGCTCAGTACATTCAATATTATTAAACTATAAATCGACATTGAGATTTTAGACGAATTCACCTTTTTACATATTCACAGTGATATAGGCCTACCTCAAACCTTCGGTAAACTAGCTAAATAAGTTTTGCAAAAAATAACGTCTTCACGAGCTGCTTAAATTCAATTGATTTTTAATCAGTAGTTTCAACCTTTAAAATACTAAGGAAGATGCTCAAGAGGGAACAAAGACGCTGATCACGATTTCTTCATATCAGGACCCAGGGCCGGATTTAGCATTTTATCGCCCCTAGGCACAATATTTTTTCCGCCCCCCTAGTCTGGTTAAAGTTACTTCCCCAAAAATCTTTATTAAAAAATTATGTCAGGCCTATATATTAATTGCTTAAACACCACTCCACGATGCAATTTTATCATAGCAAGTTTTTTTAGTAATTTACGTGGTTCTGGGCTTAACAAAATGCCGTCTTAAAACTCTTAGTAATTTTATGTATTAAATAGTGAACAGACGACATCTCTACAGCCATTTCTCCCGTGTTTGAGATCAATGTTGTAACGAAGTTGATGCGTAATGTTGAAAAATATTTTTAACTTTATATATCAACAATTATTTGTTCCAATAAACTTCAAAATCAGAATGATTTTTTTGTAATCAATTCAAAAAATATGTTAAGTTATGGCTATTTATTTTTATTTCTAGATACTTTTTTTCTCTCGACCGTGCGCCCCCTGAGAGCTTGCGCCCATAGACACGGGCCTACCGGGCCTATTGGAAAATCCGGCCGTGTCAGGACCTAATAAAAACTAATCAAAAGAGAAAAGTTGTTTTGAAAAAATAGCTACGAAACAGTAAGTTTAAAGAAGCTTTGATCCGATGTTTCTTTTCGTATTGGTATGATAATGAAGTTGTCCTCTCTCTACAAAATAAAACATTATATGGTAATTTTATTGAATGCCACAAATGTTTCTTTCATAGAAATGGAAACATCAAAAAAGACAACGCTCCTCAGTTTAGTTGCAAAGCACACGAGAAAGCTGATATTATGATCATTGATCATATAGTCAAGTTCGGGTTGACAGTAAAATCGTTATTAAATGTTCTGATACTGATATATTATTAATTATGTTAAGTAATATGCATAACTTAAAAAATGGCTAAAAAATATGGATCCGAACTGTAATACCAGGTAAAAAACGTTACATTGATGTTTGCAATGTTTATGCAAATCTTCTTGATTCAGTAAGCAAAGCATTAGCGGGATTTAATGCAAATACAGGTTGTGATTATAACCCATGTTATTATAGAAAAGCTATAAAAAGAAATACTCTGTAAATTTCAACAGTATCAGAAAACATTTTATGCTCTTGGAAATGTAGATGAGAATGTTTCCGAGACCCTAGAAAAATATGTGTGTCATTTGTACGGTAAGGGTATCACAAAAAGAATTCTCCTACGAAAAGTAAATGACATACGATTTGTGGTATTTAACCGTCAATAAAAATTGCATAGCTTAAGTGAAATATTTTTTAAGAAAAATGATAACAATGTTGACGCTTCGAGCTTACCACCATCACAGTCTGAACTGCATTGGCACTTTTTACGAACTCGTTAAATTACAAGTATTTGGTTAAAGTTCATACAAAATGCTGACAGAGCTTGCAGCTGAAGATTTTGGTTGGGAGCGAACTGAAGATAATACGTATAGATTTAAATGGATTGAAGATTCCGAAATGCCTGAGTTGATTCGAGATATAGTGTTTGACAGTGAAACAGATGACGAGATTCGCGAAAGTGAAAACAATGAAAATGATCAAAATGACAGTGATGACAAGAAACGTTCAAGCGAAAGTGATTTTTTAAATTAATATATAAATTCTGTATTTTATATATTTCTGCATTGATAAAATGTATTACCTCTGGAATAATACAGTTTTGTATATTATTTAATTTTCATTTTTGTAATAAAATTATGAAAGGAATATTTTTGAAACCTGATTATTTATGTATTTTTTTTCACTTTACTGATTTCCACTTATACTAGTTTTTTTTTTTATAATACATTGTAATTATTTTCCTACAAATACAAAATATGCACAATAGTTAAAAATTAAAACTTGAAATGAAAGTTTTTAAAATGAACATTGTCTCTTTTAAACAGTAACTGTACATTTACAAATGCTTTTCACCTTTTTTTTATAGATTAAGATAGTATATGTTTTTATTTTTCTCATTTGAAATAAATGACTATTACAAACTAAGATTTCAAAAGATTTTACAAATAAAAGTCGTCTGAATTAATAAAAATGAACAAAGGAGAAAAATACTTAAAATAAATGCAAATATTGCTATCAATTCGATATTTATATATAAATATATTTTTTAAATAAATATTGAATTACTAATTAAAGACAAACAAAATGAGACGTTATATGTCGAAATCCATCGAGTAGTCCTCGAGAAAAGAGCCGCCGATGCAACATAAGCGCTCAGGTGAGTTGTTAATTTGACCCCTTTTACGGCCCTTTGTACCAAAATAGCTGTCCGCCCTTCTGGCTTTAGAGTTCTTAAATGTCCCTATATAAGTAGTCAAAATGACGGACACTTTACTGATGACGAATTGTTACCCCCCTTTACCCCGGTCCGCTAACCTTTTTGTACCAACCCACCTGTCCTTTGGGGATTAGGTTTAGTCAAGACCTATCAAATTTTCTAATTTTCGAGCGTGTTATCGATGACGATTTTTTTGCAGAAAAAAATGTCTCTTTCAACCCTTGTACTATCTAGGCTGTCCACCGGCGTAGATATTTAACGATCCGTTCTAGATGAAAGTTTTATATTAGAGAACTTCCATTTTACGGATGACGACGAAATTTTGGCACCAGCCCTCCGTCTATAACTATAAAAGCGTTTCAAAGTGAGTAATCACTGTATAATTCCAGAGATATATTTATAGTATGAAGTACAACATACATTTATTGAACTTTATATAAAAGAAATAAAATAATAACACACGTTTTGAGTGAATTATGTCCTGTAAATAAGAGAGTAGTTTATAAAACATAAGTTTTAAAATATTTGTGTTACTTGTATGGTTGTTACACAAACTTAGCTTAATGGTGTATTGTTTAACTATCAACAATAACAATACACATAACGCATGAACTGTTTTACTACATAACTATTGCACTCTGAAAAGATATTATAACCATACCTACATTATCTGAGTATTATTATTTGGTTTAAATGAAAGGAATATCGCTTAGTGAATTATCACACAAGTTACTGATTTGATAATTTTAGCCTTTAACAAAAACAACTAATATTATGATATTTCTAGTAATTATAATAATTACAATTAAAAATTATTAAAATAATAACATAATAATAATTTTGAATATTAAAATAATAATAATTATAATGAGGTTATCTAAAGATGGTGTTTTGTTAACCTGGTCAATAGTTTTATTGAACTATAAAATAAAAACTAGAGTTTAAAATAATTTGTAATTTGTTTTTTTTTGGCAATTTTGTTGATACAAAAAAATATTTAAAAATAATGAACAATCATTAGGTATTATTATAATTAAAGACATTTTTAAACTTGATAAACATACTGAGGATTAATAACCATAAGCTCTTAGCAATGAAGGAGGGGATTTTAAGTAATAACCTTATTAGTAAATCATTTAACGTTTTTAACAATAATAGTTATTTCTCTATTTCTGTTTCTTAGGTTTGTATTTATACGATACGGGGTTTGTGTTACAACTTATCAACCGTCTGACCTACATTGAAGTAATTTAAGCTTCTAGACTTTGCGGTTAGCTATAGTAAAGTAAAATAGAACTCTACACTATCCTTAGAAATCGCCTGGTATGAAATAAAGGAATTTCCTTTTTGCGTGGGTAGACTAATGCATTTTTGTGATTTAACAATAGACTTATTATAAATTTTCTGTTATGTTACTTGAAATCGCACTTAAAGAATATTAACAAAAACTAAATAATATATGATAACTTTTAAAAACAAAAAAACAATTTTTCAATAGTGAATAGTTTACTTACGAATTAAATACTTTACATCAAGATTATATTGTATAGTGGTGTATAACGATTATATTATATATTAGTGCTAAGCAGTTTGTTTATGAATGATTAATTAAGAACAACTCAAAAGTAAAATTACCGATAAAACGTTTTTAACTAGAAGAAATAAAGTAAGGTATTCTGAGGATTTACAGATAAAAAAATACGTGCAATAGCTTTCATTGATAAATTAAAACAAACTTTTCTGAAAAATTAACCAACAAATTTAACACCTACATTTAGTAATGTTTATCAAATTCACATCATAGTCATTAATACATTTTATATACAGCCATGCCAGTTGCTATGTAAAATACAGACCTTAGACAGGAAGGGCTCCTGACCTTTATTCACTAAACTAATTATTTTGGGGCTACATGAACTACCTGGTGTACCAAACAAAGCCAACTGACATTCAGGACTTAACAAAGAGAATTTTACACTTGTATCAAACCATTCCTACATATTTTTTCTTGAACGCTGTCTCAGATTTTTACACACGGCTAGGACACTGTCAAACAGCCGAAGGTGAACAGTTTGAACACCTGCTACATTAAAACAGGTAACTGTTTTAAGAATTTATTTTATTATTGTAAATAACATTTTTTTCTGATAAATTAACCATTCTTTAAATTATGTTTGCATTAGATAAGTAGTTGATAACTAATTTTTGTAATAACTTTGGGAAGTTCTTCGCCCGTATTTTGGAATGTGTGTAGTTTTTGATAGGGGCAACAAAGAGACCTATAGTTTGAGCCATTTGATTTATTTTTATGCAATTTAAATGCGGGGTCACATGACGGGGGTTTGCATTTGAAAATTTTAAGTTGCCCCTTTTATCCCCCTTTAGAATAGGAGGGAGAAAGTTTAACCACCTAAAAAAGCAAAATAAATGTTATAATAGGTATGGTCAAAGTCTCACATTGATATCTCAGTCCGTTTAAATTATATCCAGATGTGCCAGGACATAAAACCCACCCTGTATATTATAAAAACTTAAATTAAAATAACAAAAGTTGATATATTTAAAATAATTATTTAACTAACTATACACAGTGTATGATTCATTGTTTTGAACATTCAACAGAGTAATACTAATTTGTGTAAATTTCTTCAAATATTACATATATTTTTGACGACAAATCATTTTTGAAGTTATTTTTTTGGAAATATAAAACATTATTAGAATATTTAATTAGGCTGAATTTTGTGGGGGCGAAAGGCAATTCTACTATAATTGCTACATTAAAAAAAAATCATTAATATTTACAATAATTTGTAAATTATTTCTAAATAAGGATTTTCGAGAAATTTCGCTTTTTCGTTTCTTAAACACATACTCTTACTAGTCGCAAAAGAAATACATTATTCATTAGCAATATTTTAATGATTTTTACATATTTTAAACAAAATTTAAGTTATAGATATGAAACTAAAGTCATGTTTAAACAAAACTTAAAAAAATATTAAACTAGTTGCAAATATTATTCTTGTATTAATTTAAAAAAATACCAAGTGGTTGACTGCTAATTTCAAATGCTAATTTATGTTGAGTATAACATCATATTAAATATATTTAAAACAAATTCCTTTGTAAAATAAAGATTAGGAAAATCTTGATCTCCATAAAAGTAATAATATTTACATTAAAAAATTTTTTAGCAAACATTATTGTGCAAGAAATTAAATACATGTTTATACTTATCATAATTATGGTATCTGTATCACAATAACTAGTATCTGTAATAAAACATTGTAATAATCAAATTGAAGTAAAAACTAAATAATAAATTTTTTCATCATCAACACTACTATCTCTGACGAATTTCATTATTGTTTTAAACGTTCTGTTTTTGTGATTCAGGTGTAAGCGTGACCTATGTCAAATTTTAAAATCTTCTTTAAACTAAGTACAATCTCATATTAACGAACAGTTTATTAAAGTTTTCCGAAACTACCTTTGTTTTAAATCTACCAAGAAATATCGTTTCTTTGGCTAATCAAACCTTAATTTAGTTTATTCGTTATTTTATTTTAATAAATTGCAGAATATAAACACTTGAAACTATGAGTTCGTTTATTTGTATTTACATATTTTAATTATTTTCGTTACAAGTTTTAAAACTAGATTACAAGTTTTATTTAATGCAATTTTTATATATGTATTTGAAATCAGCAAATTTTGTAAATGTTCAGAGGCACTGAAAATTAAAACTATTCCTTAAAAGATTACAAGAAATTCTGTTGTAAATTTTAAACAGAAAGAAAGTGATTTGGTTTGCAATCTTGTTTTAGTTTATCTAAACTTTCCTTCACTCTTTGTTGTTAATTTATGAGTATAAGATCTACTTAAAGTTTCTTGAAAGTTGTAAGTACTTTGGCTTAGCTGTAATAACTTTTAACACAGGAAATTATCAAAGTTTATCGAAATATATTACGCGTATCTTTGAACGATTAGATATTTAATAACCAGAGTCATTAAATAAACATTACAGTATATTTTAGTTAATATCTATCGCTCTTTTGACGAAAAAAAGCTAATCAATTTTTTAATGAGTTTAAAAGGTTAATTCAATGGCTTTGAAAAATAATTAGAAATGATAATATACTGTACATCATTCACATAATTTACGAAATAGGTCTGAGGTATTTTGCTTTATTATTACACACAATTTAATCGCCACCATTTATAAGAATAATGCTAAAAATTAGGATTTAAATATATTTTGTTTCAGAAAATATAATATATATGTATTAATATAATTAATTGTAATGGTTCGCAAAGTCAATTTCAAAGTTACGAAGACAAGGGTCAGTACTTGGGGTTTAATAATGATTTGAAATAAAGTGAAACTTATGTACAATAAAGATGTAAAACGATGCAGTAGAACATTTTTATAATAAATTATTAGAAAAAGTAAAGTTGTATAAACGATCAAAGTAAACTTTATAGTAACGACGCACAGTAACGACTGTACTATAAAATATGTATGCATCATGTCTGATGATCACAAATATTTCCTTTACTCTAGATTTTTTCCAATACTACAATATATTTCAAACTAGGAAATGACCTCAATAAAAGTTCATACCGCTTCAAATCAATTTGGTTGTGTAAACCATAAGTTAGTTTTTTACTTGGGAGCAAGATATTATTGAACATATCAATCACTATCGTTTGTCAGTAATATACAATTTCAGTCCAGTAGTATTCAAAATATATATACTATTTGAGTTTAATGTTAAATAATAAAGATATATAAACAAATTTTTATAGTTGTTAATGTTTGGTTTTTCTCAAAATCTTGGAACACTTATGTGAACTAGAAGTTTTAACTTACAGTTTTTAAATTCATATATGTTAAATAAATTAATGCAGTAGTAAACTGCTAAACTGCAACCCACAAAAGGAAATAATATATATTCAATTGTATTAAAACTCAAAAATTATAAAAATGAAATAATTTACAAAATTATATGAAATTATGTATGCTACCTGTGCTACTGGAAGTAAAATGGAAAGAGATGTATTTTTTTATAATAGTGACATTGAAAAATTTAGAAAACTAAACTTCATTTTTCATAAACACTCATCGTTTTCAAAAACAGAAGTTCAGTGTGTAGTTCCGTGTGCAAATTTTCAGTAAGAACGTTAGGACTATGCCTTGTATAGCCTATACACCATTACCAGTAGGATTGACATATTTAATGCTCTGTTGTTAATAGCTCGTATCACTTTGGCTATCTGTCAGTTACTTTTGAAGTGGACTGGTCAGCTTAACTATGTAGTAATAGTTGGACAACTACTTGTCATGTGGACTACTCAATGCAACCAATGTGATGTTAGCATTATTAACCATCTTGGCACAATAGGATCAAATTTGGACAACATCTAGATTTTTGTGCTTCTTCTAAATCTCTTTTTTTCACTTTTATCGGCCGAAAAGACATTGTTCTTAAAAATTCGTATGCATTTACTTTCTAGCGAGTAATGTAAATTACTGAGTATAGTTTGAGCTTTATAGACCTTGTTTTTTTTCTTAAAAAATAATACAAAAATGCAATTTCTCCTTTTTTTCTTTTTTATTCCGCTTAGAAACATTTGTTTTAAAGTCTAACTTGTTATTGATGAACTTAGGGTGTCCTCGAACTCTCTGGACCCCTTTTGTGGATATGTTCCTGGGATCCTAACAAACATATTTCACAATATAAACATGGGTCTACGGAGCTTATTTTTTCGTCTGTCTGTCTGTATGTGTTTTTTATAAAATACCTAATATTTTTTGGAGGAAGATGAAATATTGAGCTCAAACTTTGTATATTTATTTTTTCCCTAACACTTTATTACTGTGCCAAAAATTAGAACATTATTTTAAATATTTTCAAAATGGCGGCCTTTTAAAATTTTAATGTCAAATATCTCAAAAACCGCTAACTTAACAAAAATATTACAGGAGACAAAAAAATTTACTTTTTTAATGCCAAACACAAAAGTTTTTTTATTTTTTCTGTAGCTCAAAGGGTAAAAGAGATTTTGACAAAAAAAGAAAAAAATTATTTCTTGGTAGTTGTCAACAATAACCAGAATTACTCTAGAAACAAAATATTTTAAAGTTATTAATGAGCTAAAATAATAAGGTTTTTTCATAGTGTTCCGAGCACTTTCTGAGCTTATTCCACTAGCAAAAAATAATGAAAAAGTTCAAATAGGCCTATTCATAGATCCGGGAATGCTTCGTTAGAGAGTTACAGCTGGCGAAAGATTTACCCGTGTTTCAGATTACTCACAGAAACGAATCATTATTGAAATACTGTATGTAGGACGTTAATTAAGGTGTACAATTTAATTTAATTTACGAGAAATGAGCAGATAAATTTAATAAAATAGATCCCAGTTCTGTAACTGCAGTAATTGTTGCGATAATTGACCGAACACTCAAAATTCGGACACAAAAAAACATTTTTTCTATATGGTTTTAGTACATTAACTTTGTGTAATGTACCAAACCTACTATATAAAATAACCTATGTACTATTAAGATTATAGACAAAGTAGTAAAGTGGGAAAGATATATTTTAATAATATATACAAAATTAATGATGAGTATAATTAAAAACTGCCCCAAAATCAGGCTTTGCAGACCACCTTATAGATAGCTGTCATACATACAAAAGCTTCAATGACAATTTAGAAGTAATGCATGTTTGTAATAAAGGCCGAATTATGGATGCTACAGAATAATTTGAAATTTATAAAGCAACGAAACCCAAATCCACAGCATTATTAAACGACCAACTATACTTCAAGTCAAACATGTTATTCGACACATTAATCCAGGCACTATGTCCAACAAACTTCTAATGTGATAAGACATAGAGGGACAGAACCGGTACCAGTATCTATCTAACTACCGAACGTGCACGATGTCGGAATAGTGCGTGGACTTTCCGCATGTTTTTATTTTCTAACTTTTTACGACCTCCGCATGGAGTGAAATGTGTTTTGTGTGCAATATATATTTATGTGTTTTTTGTAAATTTTTCCTGATGATGGGTGAATACCCGAAACTGCGGTAGAACAAGGTAAGATAATACCATAAAAACAGGATTAGTAGACGTATTATAATATACCGAAATTAATTTCACTAATCCGTGGGCTACCACAATGGAGTTTAAAAAGTATATTTACATAGCTAAAGGGTAAATACTATACAATTAGTTCCAAGGAATAATTTTAACTGGTTTGATATTAAAAAAAATAGACTTGTGTCTTACCTGTAATGTTACAAAATACAATAATTGATTATTAATTTTCTACACGTCAAACTACTCTTTGGAAAAGTACAAACATAAATTTAGTTCGACAATAAATATTGCAGGTATATAGAGAAGATAAATTAAAAGGTCTATTTATACATTACAAGTATGTAAAGAAACAAACATCTATATATATAAAAGCCAAATCCACTGAATCACTGATCGCGATTTCTCAAAAACTACTGAACGGATTGGAACGAAATTTGGTATATAGCTTCCTCTAGGGCAATAGGTGCTCACTAAGAAAGGTTTTAAAAATCTACATTTTAGGGGGGTTTGGTAGGGGTCAAAATTACTAAAAAAAAACAACGTACAGATTGGAATGAAATTTATTACGTAGCTTTCTATAGGGCCTAGGTCCTTGCTAAGAAAGCGTTAAAAAAAATTCGAAAGTTTAGGGGAGGTTAATAATAATATATAAATTTAACTTTGATTTGTCTATCTGTGAAAGCCGGATCGGGCCAGCTAGTAATATATAAAATATAATTTAAATTTTAAATTTAAATTTTAAATTCAGCCAACTATTTACTACCTGAGCACTTTGTGATTATAATTTGTATCATGCCATCAATATAAACAGTGGATTCAAATGCTACTTAAAAACTTTTAATACATTTAGGTTTCAAATTTGTTTGGCTAGAGCCTATATAATATATGTTTACATTAATGAATAGTAAACAATTCCTACTATAACACATAAACTTTGGCATAGAGTGGGTAATAACGGCTAATAATACTGGACAATAAATAGCCCTAGCTACGTACCAATACATGCAACATTTAATCCTTCCTTTGGAATTTACACCATGTTTATTGCATCATAAACCACAGGGTTTAGCCAACTAAACTTTCCCTGCAAGCTTGGTTTTATGAATGTGATGCAAGATAAATATTCATGATTTTGTTTTAAAATATACAATAAGGCATAACTTTTACATTTTACTTAGTTTAATAACAAATAATTAAAACATATATTTTATAAATTTTAACTGATTAATATTAGTATCAGTTTGATTTATTTTCAATAAAATAAAGGAATACATAGAATTTAAATTAGTTTATTTCTAGATGGCTAAAAAGTTATAGCTCGTAATTTTAATATTCTTGAAATAAACATGATGTACATTTTGCGTTTTCAATTAACTTTAGCTTTTAAAAAAATAAACATTAGTTTTATAAAAATGTAAGACCCAATGAAATAATAAGTTAATGATGACATTTTTTAAAACAATATTGCTTGTCTTTAACTTTTTTACTATAAACGGAGCTTTATGAAGAAGTTTGATTATACATATTATGAAAGTTTAAATAGTCCTTAGTAAATTTGCCTTGCTTTTTTAATATTATTGTTTCTTTTCTAATAAAACAACTGATACTTTCAGATCATTTATACTAAATGATATTAGGATCAGCTTTATTATAATTAATTATGAATTTGTTACCAAGGCAACAAAGACAAAGTTACGAAAACATCTCTATAGCTTCCTCTTTAAAAGATTTAGTTCAATAAAGAATAAAACAATATTAAATAAACTCTTACTTTATTTACCATTTTCACTTTAAAACGAATCAAGAATAATTTGTATTAGATTGGTTTCAATATGATGCTTTTTAGCCAAATTTGGGTAACTTTATAAATTGTTAAAATTATATTTATATTTATAAAAAAATATACAGTCTTATTAATAATAAAGCAAATTATTCACATTTGGTATTACTACAAGTTGTATTTTTATAATATTTATTTAAATCAAGCTGTTAATTGTTCGTTTTATAAACTTAAATTGTTTGAACTGTATTTATAAAACATAAAATCTAACTTGTTTGATTTGAGTTGTACTTACATTAATTTTATGCAAAGCATAATAATAGTAATCTTACTTTGGAAATTATTAATTTAGAAGTTTACTTGGAATGGTCTTTTTAACAAAGTTTATTATCATATACATAAAAATTGCTTTGAAGAATTATAATGATGCTAAATTACAAGTGACAAATCACAGACCCAGTCCAGAATTTGAACTTAGGTTATTTAGCATGCAATATTTTGCATTACTATTTTATCAAACAAATTTTACGTGAAGTTTATTATTGCAACACTTTATGATATACAACTTTTTAAATTTCATCCTTTGCCAAAACATATCTGGAAATGTGACGTAATAAACTATTTTAAAGTAGGAACTGAAAACCAAAATATGATGAATTTTATAAGTATCACAATTGTCTTACTTCTATATAAACCTGTTTAATGATTCTTGGAATTCTATATTTAAAGGTGACTATTGAAACTTTTAAATGATTTGTAATTAAACAGGCTATTCAAATGCACTTTGATTTTGTCATAGTTATAACTTGAACTAAGATTTTATTTTAAACTACATATTATAGTGTAATTATATAGACTTTTAGTTCTGTGAACACTAGACCTCGCTGAAATAACAGACGTGGTTTTAAAGGACTACAACTAAGTAAATGCGAAGCAGCACCAATCGGGCTCCTTATCTCGGCTCCCCCTCCACAACTCACTCACACTCACAGCGGCCACACTGACGTAGCACAGGAAAGAGCAAGCATAGGTTGCGCGCCCTTTCACCCTCTCCATAAAATTATAAGGTTTTATGAAGATATCTAAAGAATAAACGTATAAAAACATGGTTAAAATACAAAACCTTGGACGATTCTTAACAAATTTGAAGTTTGCCGCCATTTTGTGAGCTTACCGTTAGAGATACGGAAAAAATCAAGAATATAACTTAGTTGAAAATCAAATTTGCTACGGGCCAAATGTTACTATTATTTTTTAATTCTACTTACGGTTAAGCCACAAACTGGCGTTGGAAAATAGCTTACACTGAGAGGAACAGTGCGGAATTTTTATATTATTTAAGGGGTTAAAAACTAAAAATGGAAAAAACCGTACATATACATCGTTCGGCCTAGGAATAAAAAACATTCATGCAAAAAATCATCACAATCGGTAAAGGCGTTTGACCGTAATCGTGAGACAGACAGATAGACAGGCGAAATGACGAAATGCCGATCAGTCGAGCTAAAACGGAGACCTCGCTTCGCTCGGTCAATTAATGTGAATTTTCCATAATAATATACCCCAATAAGGAACTGTTTGGTTCCTTAATTACCAGCTTAAATGACTTGGCCTGGTTCAAAAATTCTTTTCAAACCTGAATACAAATAATAATTTAAAACTAGATATAATTTTTGTATTAGATATAATAAGCTATAAAAATGAATAAAAGTTCCTCAACTTAATTATTAATAAAAACAAATATCCTTTTTTTTTATCCACTTTTATGTCCTTAAACTTTGTTAACAAAAATAATTACTTCATTGCATTACTGTTACATTTTTAAATCTTATCACAGCCACAATAAAGTTTAAACATGATAACAGTGATGTTATCATAGTAAATTTGAATCCATAGCGCTTCTTTATTTTCTGAATACAAATTAAATCATTATTTACACAATTACATTTCTATAGTTATGTAACACTAATCTTTGTGGAAATATTGTCAACTTTAACTCTGCTATATTTGCATAAAGCATGTACTTGTATTATAATTTAATTTGACCATGTGCTAAAACTATGTAAATATTTGTTTCGTAGATAGTTTAGGTCGGTTTATCATGGTAAATGTCAATCTTAAATCATTCTTATAACTTGTGTCATGGGGAATAATTAATTGTATGCAACATTCGATCATTTAAACTAATCAATTAGATACAATGAAGCCCCAAGCACAAGATCGTTGAATAACTCTACACAAATAAACATTTATTGATGGAGTTATTCAAACTGTACGTCCGCTAAAACCACAGAGCTATGCATCATGGTTAACTATAATAAACACAACATAACCTATTTCTACTAAATATTAAGTATGATTGTGTTCTTAAATGGTTTGCTAAAATTATTGCAACATTACGTAATTAATAAAAACTAATAAAACACATAACCTGGTGTACCTTAAGAAACACAGATAGAACATTGTATTATTTACGAATGACGTATATTTGTATATTGAACAAGATTATTACTCAACATCCCAAACGTCTTCGTACATACAATAAATATTTTTACACAACTATTTTAATTTAATTCAATAAACAAATTAAATGTAAATTTAAAATATTCGTCAAACGTAATCAGGGAAACAATAATAATTCTCTAACTTAAATTATTAGGTTATCTAAGATATAATCAAGGTATAAATACACTACAAATTAATCCTACTTCTAAACAAACCTTCAACTGAAATTGTAGCAACAAACTGGGTAGAAGTATTAAATCAGCTGTTGATGGAAATTGATCTGATAGATATCTTAAATACCGTTTTTGAGAAATTTACATTTAAAAATAATTTTATCTATAGAATTAAAGTTATGAAAGTGATGATTTAATTATTACAAATAGGCAATTATTTAAAATTACCAAATAGAGTATAATGTTTTTTCTTCGTATACTTATTCTTATTAAAATATTAAATTTGTATAATTTTTAAACTTAAATAGATAACGTTTTGCTTGATTTATAACACGCAATGTCTTTAATAATTTAAAAATATATAATTTCCGAATTGTAGTATAATAGCAAAGTTATATAATAAATTCACATGTAAAATAGGAACTGATGGCGTCATATACATTAAGAATGTTTTTTCAATACAAAATAAGAGATTGTTTAAAATAAAATTGTTTATACGTTTATATAAGATGATGTTTCTTATTTTCTTTAATATTAAATTTTATATTTTATTTACACACTGGGTAACCAAAAATCAACAGAAACTATCTGAGCCGTGCGAAGCATTCGCATTCTAACTTACTTAAATCCCACTTAATTAAAGTACACACCGTATATTTCGAAACTAAATATACAATTAATTAAAAATAGCAATGTAGTAGCGTAACAACGGCAGCTCTCCAGCTGAGTATTGTTATCATCAATGTTAACATCAAAAAGAAAATATTCCTACAACTTACTTGATCTTACATTACTGTTACTATTGTATTTGATTAACCTAATGGAACTCCGATCCAATGCAATACTTCGTTCCACTGGAAATTCGACGATAGTGGCGCTATCGATTGGGGAAACGACGGAAGCTATTTGAAACACCAATGGTACCAATAATTTCTCCCTAGCGCTACCTTGCGGCGCGATAATGCACTATTTTCCCGACAACCTTTTTTTTCGGCACACAGCCCCCGTATGCATGCATGATTTATTTTATTATTCATGATCTATGCTGATACTTTTGATTTCTTTATTTCTTTTTTTTTTCATATAGTTGTATTTTGTATATTTTTCCAGTGTAGCGGTTAAGGAAAGCTATAAAATGATGCCTCATTTATGTAATTTGATGATGTATTAAGGAAGTTATGGCGTACCGACAAAAAATGGCCTTGAAAAATAATATATGTGATAACTAAATTACTGTTTCTTCCTTTGTTTTATTTCAGTGAACCAATTTTACTCCTCAGTGGAAATAAACTTCCATAAAAATCTTAAACATTTTATAAATGTTTTCAAACTCAAACCAAAAGTTATTATCAAAATAATTTTGATTTGATAAGACCTTATCTTGTTATGTTTCAGTAAAAATATATAAGATAAGTACACGATAAAAACCATGTGACTTTTTTAATAACATTTAAGAAAAGACATAATGTGAATTATTATTTATTACATTATTTAAATAAATTATATTATAATTATTGTGAACTACTATATGAATTATTGTTATGAAATCAACATTACAGACAGCATTAAAGATACTATATAAATAGGGATAAAATAGTATACAATATATAAGTTATTTATTATATAATTATTATTCTGTTACATTTTAAAATGGTTTTATTCTGTGTAATGGTCAATTAGGTTTTTATATAATAATATTGATAATACTAAATATATGACCAATATCACTTTCAAGTACTAGGTAATATAAAGTAAACTATAATAAACTTTTACAAAAATTGCATACCTGTCTTGAATTTATATGGCCTTTAATAATTCATTACCTACTGAAGTAAAATTACTTACCTTTCAAATTTAAGTTCAAAGGAAGATTAGTACTTTTCATAAGATGAATAGCTGTAAATAAAACAATACTTTTACGAATAAATGAATATAAGAAAAGATCTAAAATCATATCGTCTACCTTTATAATCAAATTCATATTAAAGTTATTCAAATTAAATTATACTTTCAATGCTTTTATTTTTCTCAATATGAAACATTTATATTTAGAAAGTAATATTTGAACTTTCGATAAAACTTTAGAAGTAGTAGTCAAAGCATTTGATTTATATTCACCTTTATATAATTTGCTGTGCCCCACACTAATAATAGTTAATTAGAGTTTTACGTTTTTTTCAGTAGGAAGAAGATGGAAACAACAAGGACCTTTTTCTTTTTAAAACATTTCGAAAAGTGTTCCCTTTATTAGTAGTATACGTTTACATGACTAGAAATTTCGGAAAAATGCATATACACAGTTTTTAAATGCTTTCTATGAATATTACTAAAACGTTTATTAATTGTTTTATCAAGCTATATAAATTACTGCAATAACGTCCTTCATTCCACATTCGTAAGAATACATTTTAAAAACGTTGAGCAAATAATTGATTTTAATGTTTATAATATTTAATGGTAATGTTGGGAAAAAATAAATTATTTTACAAAAGAAACTGAAAACTATTAAAATCCTCAGAATATTATCCCATTGGGTTTAATGCGTTATTATTTACGTTTACTTTTTAGACATTTATTGTTCTCAATTTTACTTTAATTACTACTAAAAAATATCAACGTACATAATTTCAACTGGTAAGTACAATTAGTAAAAATGCGTAGTTACTGCCATTGTATTATAAATTATATAAAGTATTTTGCATTAATGTTTTAGTTAATATACAGTATATGGAGATTTACTGGTAATGTATAAAAAAGTTTAGTCCTGTAAATAGTTTTAGAAAGTAATATTTATTTAATATTTTGTATTGGGCTATTTCCATTAACTTCTGATTTTATAATTTGAAACAGTTCGTAAATAACATATTATTTAGCTTAGGTTTGTATTTAGTAGTCCTAAACATGCTGTTTTGTTTTAAAATTTATCATAACAACTTTGATACGGTAAAGTTAATTTATTGTACATAATTTGTATTATGTAATGATAATGTATTTGTTATTTTATATCGATGGTAAATAAGTAACTGCGATTTAAAAAATTAAATTCTTCTTATATCGAAATAACGTATGTGATAAATACTGATATTCTGAAATAAAATAAGGGATCACGTACAAGGATAGTCGGTCAAAGCTCCTGTTGCATTGTCCTCAGTTAATATCTACAATGTCTATTGTGTTTCACCATCACACATCAATATAACTCCTCAGAGGCCAAGTTCTAATTAGATACATAATATTGTTCGTAACATGCTGCTAAACCTTCTTACCGAGACTCATTGTTTGTCTTTTCGTAAGCTATTTTATATTGTATCAATACTATTGGACACAATACTATTTTAGATGTATTAAAAATGCTTCAATAAAAATACAATAATATTTACTTGGTTTGTAAGCAACGGATAAAGCTAACAACTAACTTACACATATAGCTTATACATTAGTTGCTAATATATAATATATTGAAAATAAATAATATGATATTTTGATGTGGAAGTAAGAAATGGGATGTATATATATACAAAAAGGCAATACATACATAACATAAAACTATTAGTCACTCCCATCTTTAAACCTAAGAGTAAATGTAAGCAATTTATACTAGTCATGTTATTTGAGTTTTGAAACTCTGCCATATAGTTACATACAGTGTGGGTGAAACGTCTGAAAACGGCTTAATATTTAGTACATAAGGAATATTGTATTTGTAGATGTGAATGTGGAACCTATGTGAAAGTCCGCCATGTTGGATCAGCCATTCCGAATGCAACTTTTTTATCTTAAAGTGGTGATGTGTTACAACATTTCAATGTATAATTTTAAAACAAAATCAATGATGAAAAACCGTACGTCCATACCTCAAACCGTTCTGAAGATATCAGCATTTATTTACATTGTATCAAACTATTTAATGTAAAAATGATAAAGTAGTCTACCTTAAACTCTACATTAAACTTCTTATGTATCAAATTTGAATGATCAATAAAATTTAATATTTTCAAACGATCAAATCATAAGTTGTTAATTTAATGTTCATACATTTGAATAACAATGATCATTTATTTTATATTAATCTTCACTTTCAGTACGCTATTACTTTTTTCTTGTTTACTTATTGAACATTTAATTTTCATATGTAGGGATTTTTATGTATTTAATTTTAAATTTGTTATTATTCACTTTAGGGGTTTATTCTCCGGAATAGGGAGTATGATTAAGAAATTTCAGTAAAATACATTTATTGAAAACACGTAAATTAATATTTCATTTTTGTTTCACAGATGACCGTTCCAATCTCTTTATTTCAGATCTTTATCAAATCATTGGTCTTACTGATTCTGTTAGTCTGAAATTCGTTGAAATAAACATACATAACACTTAACACAAACGCAAAGCACAATCACGAAACATTTAAAACACTTGAAACATGGAAAGTCATAACATCGCTAGCGTACGTGTAGGTAAAGTACATGTCACACACTGTGTGCTTGAATGTTAGGATTACTACTTATGCCTTAACAGTGCATTCTCCTCCTTTTTACCTTCCGTCGTCATAACTATGTTCTCTAAGTATTTATTTAAAAGATTAAAAATGGGGTACGAATTGAATTTCTGTTTTGCTGTCTTCAAAAAGTTTGCAAAATGTAAAAATACTCTAGTTTACTTTTGTCTCTTATACTCAATATATAATTAATAACTAAACAATACATAATATCTTACTCATTTTAAAAAGAAACACAATATTACAAATAAAAAGCGATTATCTTTGAAATTTAATTAGCCACATAGATTATATTACATGTTTGTTTTTTCTAAACGAATATACACTAATTTAATATATTTTACAATAAAATATTTGAGAATATAATTTTACCTATAAATTATATGATTTTTACAACTTTAGTGAGAATTACTTGTATACAATAAAGAATGAATACAATGATAAATATTTAAAAACATTTAGTTTTCGTAAAACTCTATTTAAATAGACTTTTTGCTTTACTTGTAATTGTTTTAATCGTTTGTATTTTACTTTAACATTTTAGTGTTCTACTAGTCCCTTTAGTATTAAAAAACGTAATTAAAGTTATAGCACAGCCAAATAATCCAAAACAAAATGTATTTTTAAATATGTACACACTTGTTTAGTTTTTTTTTAAATTGCTGTATTTTGTAAAAGATAAAAATAGTACTTTATAACATTTAAGTACATACCTAAAAATAATATTTCGTTACGGATTGATCTATGTCGAAAAGAGTTCTTCGAAATACCGGTATACAATTTCTTATAATTCAAAATTGTAAATAATAAATTGGCTATAGAAGTATGTATTTAAATCTATTTTTCTCAGCTATAAATTAGGAGTGTGAGTAAAACAAATACTTTGTCCGACTAATGGCGAGTTTTCGAAAATACAGATGCATATATAATTATAATATTTGTTTATGTATATAATAGTTATCAGCCTTTAAACATATAACAATATATTGCTTTGCAAAAATATATATTTCTTGTAAATGCATTTATTTTATTCTTACTTATTATGTGTTTTTATTTTTATAATTTGTATACCGAAAGACACGATTATTTACCCACAGTTTAAAATGTTTAATACAGATAATTCATTGTTTTTACGATATCTTCTTGAAATGTGCGAAACAGCTGCTAACTACATTACAGTTAATAATAATACTAGTTTCTTTCGATTGCTTTAAAACAAGATAAACATTCTACAAGATTGTAATTTATAACCTATCAACATTAAAAATCTAATAATAATAGTTAATCAACTCTTATAATATTTGTTTACATTAAAATAAGAAATGTCGGAATATTAGCTGTAATCATGGTACAATTATCAAATATACATTATTTATTCATAAATCAACTTTAGTTTAAGTCAAATGTCAAATTAATAACATTTAATTATCGTAGTTTATAACATTACTATACTCGCACTTCAACTCAACTAAATGTCAGCTTAATAATGTATAGAAATTATGTATGCTCTATTGACTATGACAGAAGCTCCACCCACATTAAATTAACATGTCTCCTTGCTGAAATTTAAATATTAATTGTACATTTCGTTAGCTGTAAAAGCAGCTCTACATTCTATTAAAAATTAAAATTGTATACGATTTAATTATTGGTGTATAATGTTTTATGATAGAAGATTTAATTTATTTTATATAAAATGTCTCCTTATTAAAATTTAATTATTCCTGTATATTTATTAAATATAAACTCCGGTGCACATGCATTTAGTATTATATCACCTTAAACAAACTATTAGCTCCACCCAAATTAGAGCAACATGCCACCTGAACAGACTTTAATAATAGTGTTCAGATCTTTTCAAGTTTAATTAAAAATTAATTTTGATCATAATTAATTCTTTATTGGTGAATATTTTAATACCCATACTTGCAGCTTAACTCACTTTGAAGTAAATTGTTGACGCCCTCAACCGGTACGGTGCGGGTCGGATGCGACCCGGGCGATATTTACTTTGCCCCCTCTCCCCCCACCACTGTTCAGAAGGGTGAGATTACCAGATACCCTATGAGTCAGTTCTGTGGTAGCTGCCCTAGCAGTAGTGTCCACCTGGTGCGTGACCTTGGCCTTATCATATCCATTGTTTGTGCGTGTGCGCCCATTTCGGGTCGGATACGACCCGACCATACCTACAACGTTACTGCTTTTAGTGAACTTATTTCCAATATTTTTTTATTTGTATCACTTAAATGGCTTCTCAACAAGTGTACAGTAAACCTGAAGAGATATTGGAAGAATTATTACTTCAGAACGAGGATTCAGACAGTGGTGAAGATGAAGAAGATTCTGGGAAAGAAGATGGAACAACCCACCCAGCGCCACAAGACACAAATAAAAAAAAACGAAAAAGATGTACTCTGTTTAATCCTTTAAAAGACAGAAAAAGAAGTTAATTTTGTGCTAAATGTGGTTTTTTCGTGTTGGGGAGCACAAAACAGTTATATGTTCAAAATGTTTGATTGACGACATCAGTGAAGATTCGATGTAAATATTATAATTATTGATCTTCAAACATATGACATGTTAATAATGTATATAATTTTTTTTCACTCAACAATGAGTTATTATTGGTATTTTTCTTGTAAAAATATATAATCCTATATATAAAATGTTTTTTTGTTTATATTTTTACCATAAATGCACCTAATTATGCTCGGGTCGGAAACGACCCAACCGTACCTTGTATGCCACTCAAAACCACCGTACCGGTAAAGGGTTAAATTTAAAGAGAGGTATATTTTTTAATAACTATTCTTGCAACTCAACTCAAATTGAAATAAATAATTCCCATATTCAAATTTAATAAGAAGAAATTTATTTAATAACTACATTCACAGCTCAACGTTTAATTAAATTGTCAGCACAATCAATTTTTTATAGAAGTTCAAGTTTTACTAACTATGTTTGCAGCATAAATTCATTTATTTTGAATAACACTTTTAAATAAAAATTCACATTTATAAATTTTAACTATTCGAGAATATTTGTATACTTCGACTGAAGCATAACACACGTTTTCATTAAAGTGTCACCTTGATTATAGTTTTATATTTAATAACCATACTGCAGCTTTATTAATTTGCTTAGTACTTAAAAACGCTTAAGTAAAATCTATCCTATGTAATATTTATTATTTGTATATATTTTATATAATATTCATGCAGCTCCACCACACGTTTATTTAAAAAAATAACTTTAAAAATTGCCATTAGTGAATATTTGATTAAATATTTAGTTCTAACAATATTTAAGTAAATAACATCCTTGCATTTTTTTATATATTATATTATTGTTATTATATCTCTACCTAAATATTGTATAGACTCTACTGTTTTGTGTGAAGTGTAAAACAATATAATTCATACAGCACTATATATATTGTTTTACTAGTTTCTACATTTACTAACAATTTTAATGAGATAATTGACTGTAGAAATTAATTACTATGAATATAATTTAATTTATTGATTTGCAATTATTGTTGTTTTTAATAGCATATGTTTTTAATTTTATTTATTTTCGTTATTTTAACGAGTTCGGTTTAAGTTAGGTAGACTAATGAAGGAGGTAGCTTTGCATTATTAAGTCAAATCTCGGATTATGCCCAGACAATTTTGTGTTCTGTATTAGCAGACTAAATAACTACTTTATAACCGTTTTGCTAAATATGAGAAATAATTATGAAATGTTTAAATGACTTAAATTACATACATTTATTAAACTTTAATTCCTTTTTTCTCTATAAATATATAGGTATATATCAATGCCAACAACTGATACTTCTAAATAAGTAACCACTTCGAACGTTCAAATTGGAAAAATTTAATATATTATTTAAATTTTATTTACATTTATTTTTCAATATAAAAGTAACATTTTTTTAAATTATAAAATTATATTTTGTATATAACAAATAAAACCAGGAACTGGAGAGTTAAATATAATTTTGTACACAGTATAGTTTGAATAAACATATTTACTAGGTATATCAGAACAACAGAAGCACTGGTATACGGTTATACATTTTGTATCTAGTTCTGGGTTTACAAAAACCTTATCACCATCTGGCAGTTAAAAAATTTAGCAAAAATGGACCAACTAAATACAATACTGGTACTTATGTTTCAAATCACTTTTAACTTTTAAATATTGTACTCTCTATTGAAACATATAAATTAGTTGTATACTGAATTACAAAAGAAGTACACGATTATTTAAAACAGTTTTTAAAACCCTTTATTAAAAACCATACGTTCTACCATTTCTTTTGTGTGTAAACAAATACAATGTACATAATAAATCAACCAACAAATAATTATAAAACTTTAAAACCTGCAAATATACAACAAATTTAGCAACTATACGATCAGAATCTTGCTATTATTGAATATTTTGATTATTGCTAGTTATATGTAAAAAGCGTAGTCATGTTTACTTTTATTATACAGTATATATAAACAAATCAAAAGACATGTGTCCAACTTGGTTGTTGTATTTGTTTGCCTAGAGATTTGCAGCATAAACATATTTTTTACCTTAGGCATCGTTATCAAACGTATTAATTTTCAAGAAATTCGAAGGAAGTTTATATCATATAACGTTACGTTATACAATATAGGGTCCAATTAAAGTGTTTATAATTATCATATTACGTTGTAACAAGAACTTTTAACAACTTAAATGTTTATATCCTATAACGTTATGTCATATACTATAATCAAAAAGTTAAGTGTTTATATCATATAACGTTGTAAAAAGAACTTTAAACAACTTAAATGTTTATATCCTGTAACGTTATGTCAAACACTATAAACAAAAAGTTAAGTGTTTATATCATATAACGTTGTAACAAGAACTTTAAACAACTTAAATGTTTATATCCTATAACGTTATGTAATACACTATACTCAAAAAGTTAAGTGTTTATATCATATAACGTTACGTTATACAATATAGGAACTAATTAAAGTGTTTATATCATATAACGTTGTAACAAGAACTTTAAACAACTTAAATGTTTATATCCTGTAACATTATGTCATACACTATAGTCAAAAAATTAATTGTTTATATCATATAACGTTGTAAACAAGAACTTTAAACAACTTAAATGTTTATATCCTTTAACGTTATGTCATACACTATAATCAAAAAGTTAAGTGTTTATATCATATAACGTTACGTTATACAATATAGGGACCAATTAAAGTGTTTATATCATATAACGTTGTAACAAGAACTTCAAACAACTTAAATGTTTAAATCCTGTAACGTTATGTCATACACTATAAACAAAATTTTTTAACACTTATAAAGTTTAACATTATGTCATGAACTATATTATTTATACCAAATACCTTTATGTAATACACTATAAACACTAAATTAAGCGTTTAAATCATATAACATTATTTTTTTTTATATAAACACTAAGTTAGAATCTTTAAATAAGTAGTTCTACGCCGTTTCTAGGCCATCAGTGACCCATGACGGGGTCGAAACCAAAGTTCAGCCAATCAGAGAGCAGGAATAATCCTCTTAAGCAACGATCACTAGTCAAGTTACTTGCAATATAAAGATCGAAAGGTGAGATTGAGGGTGTGTTGATTGACTTAGATTAAAAGGTCACTAAGGTCAAGTTGAGCTCGTAATTAAGCTCACTAATTGAGGTCACTGTTAAATAGATTATTTCTTTTCTTAAAACCATAATTTGTATTCTCTCTATTTCTTTTTTTCGCATATATGAAAATTTTAAGTAGCAAAGTGAAATAGAGTTAAGTAAATTTTTTAATAACGAGAACTAGTTTTTGTTATACTAATATTATTTCTGACAGAGAGTACAATTTGTCCGAGAAATAATTCATTCAATCCAATATCAATTACAATTTCTTCAGGTATTTGGAGTTTTCTAAATTAGCAATGAAATTTTGACTGCAGTGAATAATACAATACTTTACAATGCATTGATAATTTTTCAAGAATATTTTAATTTACTTTAGATGCCTAATTAAATAATACATTGTTCAATTTAATAGATTTCAGAAGATTTTGTGTCCGAAATGATGTATGTAGATTTTCTGCTGCTACACAAAAAAAAAAAAAATATTAAAAGATACATCTTACATAATTATAAATTATATCTTACATAAGTTATATTCTTATTCAAATTATAATTTATTAAAAATTACATATCAATATTTTAACAAATGTGAAAATATTTCTGATCATTAATTTAATAATAAAAAAAATCCAGAAATATTTATACTAAACAAATATGCCAGTATTAAATATAAAAAAACTCAACAAATACTATTGCCTGTATACTTCTGATATTAGATGTATTGTATTTGTGCGTTCTTATTTTTAAAGTGTTGATGGATCAACTGCAGATATAAACAAACATATATGACGAAGAGGATTGGTAAACAGAGTTATCTATACTATAGTTCTAAAAACTGAGCGTAAATTAATTTGCATGTTTTACTACAGTGGTTTAAATTTAAAAAAATATTTACAGACTGAATGATGTGTTGTTTATTTATAAGTAGTATACTAAACAATATTTTCTATCGCAGTAATTTGCAAATAGGGGAGTATACTTCATTTTTAAATACAAATGTGCATTAGGTATAATAGTATAATTTTAAAATAATAGTCCTATGTGAAATAACTTACTTTTTTAGTGTGTTATTATGTTAATTACAACAAGAAGTAATACTGTATACGACACATTCTTGTTTACTCCTGTTTCTGAATATGATTATTACAGTTATGCCGTTCATAAAATTGTAGTTGTTTGTGAAATATAGTCTTTATTCTCAAGAATTTGGTATTTTATGAATGAAATATAGATTTAATCCCGTTTTACATTCGTAGGTAAAATAAGGTGGACTGGTGTCCGTTTTGTTAAATTTCAGTCATAATAATGTTCCTAACAGCTCAATTGGTAGTAGTTAGATACTGTATACCTATGAAATACAATTATATTAAATTATATAATAACGGAAACAAGCTACTATAAAGTAAACCTTATAAACTGAATTATTTCGTACTAATAAAAACTCTAATATTACTCTATTTCAACTTCTGACAAATTTTTGTATAATGATAAATATTTTTTTTTCAAATATGAACGAAACTACAAAATTCAGGATCTTTATTAGAACTGGACTACACTCTAAAAGCGACGCAATAGTAAATTAACATAACGTAATAGTATTCACTATTTTATTAATTAGATTTTCCAAAATAACTTTTACTTGTTTACTTGATAATTTATAATTATCATTGATGGTTAATAAAGAGAATTACTTAAATATAATCTAAGTGGAATTATTTGTCAATCTTTTAGAAACACCACTTCCAAATTTATATTGATACATTACGTTCACGTTAAAAATAAACAGTAGGCTGCTACTTTTAAACTAGTAAGAACAGTAATCAGAAGTTCTATTTAGATGAAAATAATAATCTATACAAACAGACAATATTTTAAAAGTATATGTATATATTTTGTGTGTATATTTTATTACTTAATACAAATTTAAGTGCGTGTAGAACGTAGTAATTGAGCTGCTTCGATAATAAAATGAATAAGGATTAATAGTGAAAATTTATACTAAATAAAAATAATCACAAGAAGATGTATGGATTAGTTGACAAAAATTTGAAACGTAAACATTTACCACAAGAATACTAGAGGATAATATGCTATCATTTACCAACATCTTAACGTGTATAAATACAACTACTAAAATTATAAATGTATAATTCAGTAAAAAAGGAAAATTTTCAAAATTGTCTCAAAGAATTTTATTCTTGCAAAAATATTATTTCAAAAACTTGCTGAACCTAATAAGTTACAAAAAAATAATGGTGATAGATCACTGGGTTGCTATATTTTATTAACGGCGACTATATCAGTGATTACAAAATTGTAACTAGAAAAATTTTACTAGGCTCATGAGTTTATTAATATTTTAATAAAATAGAAAATATTAACGTTAAACAAAATAACAACTAAACTCTGTTATCGTTAACCGTTCTACAGTTATTCGTTTTATCCAAAGAACAGTTTAGAAAACTAATCAAAAGGGAGTAATTAACATTAAAAAAATAAATCGAAAATCCTTTAATTTAGAAGAATTATATTTTTATTTACCAGTATCATTTGAAAACAAATAGGTAAAATACACCACAAAAGATATATATAAGCTATATTTACAAATATTGTATAGTTATCTATAATAATTGGTACGTGTACTGTATAATAGCTGAGTAAGCATTATTTAGATGGAGATGCTTAGAGCCATCATTCCTTATTTTTAGTGAACCTCTGTTTGTACACTAGTAGATTACGTTTTTTTTATAAATAGTTTACAAATATAATAAATTGTTGGTAATCAATAAAAAACTTGTGTTATTAAATAGATTGAAGAACAAAAATTGTTTTATAAAAAACCAACATGAAACATAACTTATACAAAAAAATATAAAATGTAGAACATACATTATAATATACAAGGAGACGAAAGGAATAACTGATTAAGAACATTACGATGGCAATAATACAAGTAGACATTTTAACTATAGAAGCAAAACAAAATTATTTTGGTTTTTTCCTTACTGGACTGGATATTTTTACATAAATACCTTAATTCCTTGTACTGCTCGCAGTCCTGTTTTGATCACTTTCTATACGGTGACGTACGTTTCGCCTATTTTTTCAGGCATTTTCAAACCGTTTATAAAAATATAAAAAAAATATATGCATTTGTTTAATGCGTGCCAAAAAAACTATAAATTATACTCCACAAACATTAACACAAAAACACAAACACACGTAATTTGGCATTAATACGCCGATGTAGTTAATTTTAAAATAGCAACTAGCACTCTATAGAAAGTGATCAAAACAGGACTGCGAGCAGTACAAGGAATTAAGGTATTTATGTAAAATTATTTTATTGATAAAAATAAAAATTGTACATTAGTATTACTTTAATGTTTTATACAGGAATGTGTACAATTTATATTCATATAAACAAAAGTAAAACCTGAATATAAATAATAAAGATATATTTCTTTAGCAACAAAAAAACAAATTTTCCAATTATTAATAAGGAAAGAAAACAATAACATAATTACAAACATAATTTAGTCTGCTTACCCTCGGCCGAGTAACATGTGCACATATTTTAGCCTTCTTTTGTTGTGTTCCGTGCATCGTGTTTATATTTCTGTCTTTGTGACAAATGTTTTACGATGATCTCAATTAACAGTGAGTGATGTGATTTTATTTTATTTTCGTGTTTTTGTGTTATAATTAATGTGACCGGATAACCATCGGGTAACCCCGAAACCACGGTTGTCACAAGGTGAAAAACAAGGATTGGATGACAGCAGACAGGTAACTTATAGCTACTTATTAAATTGTAATTACAAACACTCAACCGCCTTAACATCCTTAGTAAACAAACATTCAAACGTCCTTAGTATTGATTCTTTTAAAAACCACTCATATCGTTTATGCGACATTTAAATATACTTTAAAAAATCTCGCTTGCTTTAAAAAGCAAATGTTCCACTAAAAAATTTAAGTTTAACAACACCGTATTAATTTAAACGTATACCCACCAAGGCTGCCGTTCTTCTTTATCTTGTTTTCAGTATTTAATCCAGAGCAACTAAACTCAAAACATATTAAAATTAGTTAATTGACACGCCACGGTCTTATTTACCAAAATAAAATAAACATAAATTGTAATTTATTATTAATGTATAACTTTTTTTATAAACAATGTTATTGTATTTTTTACACGTAAAGACAAAAGATTTTAAAAACAAAAATGAGTTTATTTTTATTTTAGGCTATAAGGAAGCAGGATATGTAATTATGAACAACTGTGGCGATGTACTGAACTGGCCAATATCTAGACTATTTTTTTAAACTCAATACAATAAAGTTTCACCGAATGTGGTGAATATTTTGTAATAGAAAGATAAGAATGACTTCGTCATTCTAATATCTTATTTTGATCATGTACGAAGCTAGAATTATTCAAAACATTAGCAAAGAGTCTTTTTAACTGAACGACAATAGGGATAGAAATAACCAATTGTTAAAAATTTCACAAAAATAATTTATTACTGAGCAACAAATGTTTCACCGTTAGGCATCGTCAGGCTACTCATGAGTATATGTTGCTCAGTAATAAATTATTTTTGTGAAATTTTTAACAATTGGTTATTTCTATCCCTATTATGGAGTTTCACCAAGTACCAACTGTTTTTACTTTAAATTCTGAACGACAATAGGTACTGAATTTATAGACCGCAGATGACTAAATAATGTTACTTAGTCTGATGTACGTATTAGCTTACCTTTTAGTGCTTTATGCATAAGAAATGCTAATTTAAAAAAAAAAAAATAATATATTTAAAGTACATTTATATAGGTTAAAGTCTGTTTTATATAAATTATTGGTTTGTTATAGACTTATTTAAATTGCATAGGTCTGTCCAACATATATAAATTATAACTAAATATAGCCTACATATTTTTAAATGTAAGTAATATAAGTTTACAAATTTCTTTTTTCTTTAAATTCAAATATGAAGTTAATGAAAAGCAAACTAAATATATAAAATGCTTATATTGTGTTTTTCATTATATTAGTTTTTCTACAATCTTGATACATGACAGTTTTATTTATAAGTTGCAATAATTATAAATAAATATATTGTGTATATTAAATAGTTAAATATAAAAATATGGAACTTTATATGTGGTATAATATTTAATACTATTTTACTTCTATGACAAAAATACATTTAACACATACTGTAAAGTTTAATCATTTGTTTTTATTAATAATACACTTTTAATCTGACAAAAACCTTCAAATTATTCTGTAGCTTTGCTTTATCGACTAAACCTTCGATTTGAAAAAGTGGTTGTTTAAAGACGAGCCGATTGGTAAGAAATTTTGATTGATTTATGTCTAGTTAGCACTTGTGAACCTTTACCGTAACCAGAAACAAATTACTGTTTAAAAGAAAATAAATAAAGAATGCCATTGTTATTCAGTTTACGAAGCAACATTTACAACTTTCCTTATGGGCTATTATGTTAAGAAACAATATTTAAAAGTTTAATTTATGTAAATTATTTTCTAAAGATAAGAATTTAGTAATGCAATGCAATTTGGGACAAACAGCCGGATTTTTTTAAGTACGCTATAACATTAAAAGTAAACGATTCCTTCATTTTTTGTTTTAACTCTTTTTTCATGCCGTCACGAGTTTAATCTAGAGTAACATATCTGTCTTATTTCAATTTGTACGTTCTTATTTGTCAGTACTTACACAACAGAACTATAAACATGTTAAAATATTCGACTAAAAAAATAAAGGCTTTAAGTATTAAAAAGGTCGATTTATATTATTGACCATTTAAATTAAAATATATTAATTTTAACATATTTAGTTTGGAAAATGATATTTATTTTATCACTTTAATAGTATTTTTTAGCTAAATACTATTTTAATAAAACACAAAAAAGTACAAAGAAGACAAATATGATGCTTAACTGATTATCAAGTAATTTATTTTCGTTATAAAGTAATCGCGGTTAAAGTAACCAAATAGGAATCATTTTTTCAGTACGACTAATTGTCTAAACATTGTATACACTTCTTCTATAATTAAATATCAGCTTGAAAGTTTGAAATTTTTTTAGATTGGTTTATTTTTTTTTATTTACAATTGTATACAGGGGTGGCAAAAAGTCTCGGAACAACCCAATATCTTTTTCCAGGTTCCACTTACACAATTGAAACTTTTCAAATTGTTTATGGGTATAAAAAACTACTTTTTTAGAATATGGCTGATTTTTCACCTCCTCTGGGGGACGGCCCGTCAGGAGTCGGTGAAAAATCTTAAATGTAAGCATGGGTTGTTATGCATATCATTTTAAAGGTCTTGATGAGACAAACACAACGACATAATAAAAATGAAAAATGGATGATCCTGAAAAAAGTTATGGCTGTTCAAATTTTGATATGCTGCATGTTAAATGAGCCTTATTCTAAGTTTAATTTATTTTTACACTGTAAAAAAATCAACTGTAGCATAAACAAGTAGTTCTTTATACCCGTGAACAATTTGCAGAGTTGAACGTGTAATACATGGAACAACAAACTGATCAATTTAATCAATTTAATTAGACAACAAACTGATAAGTTCTTTCAAACTGGTTTTGTTCTTTAAGTTTTTTTTTATTATTTGGAAAAAAGTATAGCCCTACTTAAAAAAATGTAGTAATTTTTATGAGATAAGCAGTAACATATAAACGAAGTGTTCAATTTATGTCGATTTATATTAATCCGTTAAACCAATAACAGCGTAACGTTCAATTAAGGATTAAAGCATTATTTATTTACAAAATGTTAGTTTCCTTACATAAAATATCTCGTATTACTGTATATGTATATAAATATTTCAGTATGTATAAAATACATGGTATTTCTAAAGTTTAATATATAACAATCACTTAAATAAAAATAAATATTTCGTAACATGCAATAAACTCTAACGTTAGTACCGTCTGTATAAACTAATTTATTTAGAGTTTGACATAAATACTAAAAATCTCAAAATATGTTGCACAATTTACTATCATTATTAGCTACATACTGTCAAAACTACATTAATTGTCAAGTTAAACTCACTCATTTGTATGGATAGTTTATATTATTTGAATGCACATTTTCTTGTATTATTTCACAATCGTTACAAATACGAAGTAAATCTTTATTTTAACATAAACAGGTTAATTTGCAAGAATACATTATTGCTAGAAAATTTTATTATTATACATAAATTTACTTTAAAATGTATTTTATTGCATACAATTATTTTATTTTAGTAGTTGTATTACATTATAAGAAAAAAATAACTTAAAAGGAAGTTACATTTAATATTGATAAAAGCCAACATTTCATGCTTTATATCTACATACGTATAATAAATCTTATTAATTTTTACAATATATTCTATAATTATACAGCATTTAAAAATGTGTTACAATTTCTCGAAAAGCATTATAAGGATTATAATTTATAAATAAACAAGTTCTCTTAGCTGGGCACTTATATGTGTGATACAAGGCCGAACAGAAACCTTGTTCCGATAAAACTTAAGTAAAGCTGTTCAAGATAATATATACTAATTTTATTATAAATTAATCCTTTCTTATTAATTACCATTATCAAGAAATAAAATTACATACACATTATTATTGATTATTTAGTTCATATAAAATATAAATTTGTTTTAATTGGTAATGATATAAGCAAACATGTTTACATATTTTCTAATAATAAACGTCATATAAATAACCCCTAATAATGAAATTGAACTCAGAACTGCTTGTACTAGAGATGTAAATGTTTTAATTTCTACATTTTAGCTCAGATATATTGATTTAAAGTGTGCACTACTAATTAATGTCTGGAAAGTTTATTCGTAATTGCAGTAGTTTTCTAATTAACGATTCTAAATTTACTTAATTGGTCGTTCAAGAGAATAAACTGTGCATTAACATTAGTCGTAAATATAAGACTTCATGTACAATTTAAGTTTCTAAAATAATTTGATATTATTTTGTAACAAATTAAATCTCTACATGTTTATTAAAATGTTATGTCCAGAACGGGAATATAGTATGTTCATTGCTATTTTTATTAATTTATTATGAGTTTTTTCTTTGTTTTAGATTTTTTTTTGTGGGGATCCTGTTTACATTCACTTCAGTACTTAAATTTTTTTCATATTTAGATTTGTATTCTGTTTGCAACATTCTCTCTTTTTATGTTATACTAAAATTGATTTTCAGAATATTAAACACAAGTTGCAGACCAATTGTAAATGTTTAATGAAATAGTTAGTTTAGTTTTAAGGTTAATACAAATATTTTTGCTTTATATAACAGTACTTATAAAGTAGTACATCTTAATGAGTGTTTTTTTTTTTACAAAAACTTATTACCATAACCCAAAAATGTTAAATAGGAGAGGTTTGAGTATTACATAATTTACGACTGCATAACTAACAAGTTAATATTTGAAGTAAGACACACAAGTTAAACATAACTGTGATTCATACCTTAAAATAATAGTTACAAATTATTATTTTAGATCTAAAAATTATTTAATAAAAGGATTTAGCAATATATTCATTCCATATTTTATCATTTATAAACGGTCAATGGTAATAAAGTTATTTGAACAGAATAAATAAAATATACCTATGTCTTTTTAAAATATAATATTTCGTCTGTGTAATATAGTTAGATGTACATTATTATAAATATGATGTACATTTTACAGCTTATTAGTTTGAGTCTAGACTAATAGTTTTACAATAATTATTAAGATGTTTAGCATTATATAAAAACAAATATCTTTCTATCCCCTCTATAGATTCAAAAATATGAGACCGATATCAATAACATGTTTACATATTTTCGATATTAATGTCACTAGTGCCAATACATTACAATTACTATAATTTTAAGTTTTGAAATGTTATTACTACCACATACAATAAATATAAATTGATTTAACTTACTACAAGCAATAAAACTCAAATTGTGAAATGTTATTCTCAAATCATATATAAAAAATTAACAATTTACATTTATTAGAACCATGAATGTTTAGGGAATATAGACACTGCAATCTTAGTGATTAACATTTAGCAGCTAAATTATACAATAGATATATATTGCACTGTTTTTATATTACACTAAGTATAAAATTTAATACTATACAGCTATATTTGTGTAATATTATTCTAAGTGATATATAAAACCATTTAACCATTTGCAATGCGATTGCGTTAGTTGTGGTAATGAAATTAGATAAATACAGATACAAATTAAATAATATTTATAATAGGACAGCTTCCCATATAAAATAAATTATTCTAAATTCACTATACCCATATGTTTATTACGCGCTTTATCACCTGCCTGATGATAAGAATTAGTATAACCTATATTTAGGTACTCAAATGAAAAAATAGCGAAGAAATGAAGCTTAAACTAGTATTTTAATAAATTGAATGTAATTTTTGGTTTTGTTTTCGTTCATATCTGTATCAAGGTAGTAAATGTTATCACAATTTTCAAATTAATTTTATATTTATATTAAGCTTGGTATGATAACAATCAAATAACGTGAAAAAGTATAAGAATTCCTAAAACATTTTACATATTAAAAAGGTGAGTTTTTAATCATTAGCTTTTATCTTAATAATTCAAACGAAGGGTTTTCAATACTTATTTTATAATTTACAAATTTATGAAAACACATGTCTAAATATAAACTACATAACTAGCACACAATATAAGTAATATTATAAAATAAAGTTTAACGATTTAATTTTTACTAGAACAATATAATACTGTACACTATACATTCCCCTAAAAAAAATCACAGAAAATGTATACACATATGTATACACATATTATATTTTATTGGTATATAAACGTAAACATATTGGTTTAACAGAGAACTGTTTAGTCTGTGGATAACCTTTCCTTAATGGCTTTTCTCCTACAATATAGGTGAAAAATACCGGTGAATGAAGACTAATTTTAGTCAAAATGTCAATTTTAATGTCAAATATGACATAACACTGGTGGTCTAGAACAATAGGCTCCCATTAATCATGGTCGGACATGACATGTACTGAATAGTAGTATTATTAAATAAATCAGGTAAATAAACACTATAATTTTTTTTTGTACTGGGTTTAATATCTCTTATACCTTTAAACTGTTAATACATAAATGTATTAAACATGTTTGACATAAAAATTCGGAAAATATAGTAAATTTAATATTAGTATAAAAAACATTAATATTATACCTAAATCTCCTACCCAATTTTTTTTTTTTATATTATCATTGGAATACGTGATACAGAATATATAAAAAATGTCCATAAATTAATTAGGAATTTTTTGTATTTATTACACAAATTATATTACGTAATCAATAAGAGCAATATGTCATACATTTAAGTTTTAAAATTTGTTTCATAGTGTTTGGGCCTATAACATGTCGACAGAAGAAAAATGCTATCGTTTAGTGGGTAAATTATCAACAGATGATGACATTGGTTCTTTTAAGATGACTACACAGATTTTATAAGCGTTTACAGCGTCCCATTTTCTGCAGCTTGCTTTATGAAATTGTTTTTTCATTAGGGAAAAACAGGAAGAGAGAACACAATGCTACTCTCAATATAGAATATTTAAAAATCAGAATTATCAAAATTTAAGCTGTTCTTTCATTACCCACCTTAGGCAATTTTCTCGTACATTATAACGACACGGCAGTTATATTAAAGGTATTATTGTTGTAAACTAGCCAAACTATTATTGTATTATTGTATTACTAGCCAAACTGAAACATTATATTGTTTTACTATGCAATTAATGTTGAACTAACCTTAGTTATATTTTTTAATAAAATACATGTTTCTATCTAATTCATTGCATATTATATATTAAATAGTGCGCATTTCAATATCTTTACATTTCCAATATTCGAATTTATTAATTTAATAATGTGAAAAATTACCATTGACCATAGACCATTACTATTCAAAAGTTCTTGTTGCTAGGCACAGATTAATATTTTCCCAAATTAACAAGGTAAACACCAATAACACAATACAATCAAGCTTATCATAATTATAACGTTCTATTAAAACTTACTTACGCCTTTAAACTTCAATAAAGTTAGATTTTTAACAACTGCTAATAAATGAAAGAGAATAGCATAACAACTTGGTTAATTTCATTTTGTTATATAACTCCCGAATTGATTTATTAATATGACTATAAATTAGGTATAAATTTATCTATTTGACGTCTATCAATCCTTTCTTTATTATTATAGTGACGACCGCGGTTTCGGTTTTACATCATCATCCGGTCACTTAAATATTACAACACATTTAAAATTTAAATTTTTAAAACCAAGTCACTCAATATTGAGGTTGTCACAAAAACACTTAACAACACAAACGAAAACACGAAACACTCAACGTACATATAATTATAAGATGTCCACATGTTGCCCGGGCGGAGGTCAGATATCGACTGAAGTTAAGTAAATTGGCTTGATGCAATGGTCTGTGCGGTAACCTTTGTGTTTTTTATATTAATACAACAAAAAGTTAGACTGAAAAGAGGTTTTGTCATTTAAAAGGTGCTGTTTATCAGTTTGTGATGCTCTATAAATTGCAAATTCTTCCCAGGAATCCATATATCGACCTTTTTTACAAATATGTAATATGTTCATATCTGTATTGAAATTGCTGTGGCTATGAAGTTTATCCATTAAATGTTCTGCAAAATTAGACTTGGGGGGGTTTACAACCTGTCAAATTTTTTGGACCTTACCCTGCTTAAGAAGGATAACCAAATTCAATTTAATATATACCGAAAGCCAACCGCCACCAACCAAACAATACATTCGTCTTCACACCATCCAATAAATCAAAAGACTGCGGCTTACAATAGCCTAGTCCATCGCCTTTTATCCGTTCCTCTTGACAAAATAGAATATCATCAAGAATTGGGTATTATAAAACATATCGCTATATCCAATGGTTATAATAGCACGTTAATTGACAACCTCATTAAAAATCATATTCGAAAACGTAATAACAAAACATTAGACGTCAATGCACGGAAGAGAAAATATGTTTCCGTAGAATATGGATCGTCGTTGAATAACACTGTACGTAATGAAATGTCAAAACACAACATTATAACTGCATTCAAGACCACCAATAAGCTTGAACGTTTACTTAGCAAACACCATAACAACAGTGAACTTGACTTAACCAAAAATACGGGAATATACCAACTCGTATAAGGATTGTCCATGTTTCTACATAGGTCAAACAGGCAGCCCTTTTATAAAAAGGTATAAAGAGCATTTACCTAAAAACAGACAGGTTGTAAACCCCCCCAAGTCTAATTTTGCAGAACATTTAATGGATAAACTTCATAGCCACCGAAATGTCAATACAGATATGAACATATTACATATTTGTAAAAAAGGTCGATATATGGATTCCTGGGAAGAATTTGCAATTTATAGACCATAACAAACTCATAAACAGCACCTTTTAAATGACAAAACATCTTTTCAGTCAAACATTTTGTTTGACACCCTAATTAATATAAAAAAATACAAAGGTTACCGCACAGACCATTGCATCAAGCCAATTTACTTAACTTCAGTCGATATCTGGCCTCCGCCCGGGCAACATGTGGACATCTTATAACTATATGTACGTTGAGTGTTTCGTGTTTTCGTTTGTGTTGTTAAGTGTTTTTGTGACAACCTCAATATTGAGTGACTTGGTTTTAACAATTTAAATTATAATGTGTTGTAATATTTAAGTGACCGGATGATGGTGTAAAACCGAAACCGCGGTCGTCACTATAATAATAAAGAAATGATTGATAGACGTCAAACAGGTAAATTTATACCTAATTTATAGTCATATTAACTTGGTTAAGTACAACATATATAATATTCACTTTTAATTTCAAGGCACTAATGTCCACAATTAATATAAATGATTTTTAATTTGTTATTAGAATCATTTATATTTGGAAACAAACAATAAAATCACAAAACAATAACAATTATTTATAAGCATACAACAATTTGCATTCATCAATAAAACAACATCGTAGTAGTTACTAATGTATTACTTATTTTAATTTTACACATTTAATTACATAGGAATTGTAAAATCGAATGGATTTATAATTAATTGTTTGAGGTTGTACACCGTAACATTTTGTGTCTTAGAACATAACTTAGGGATATTCGATTAACTTTTTATAAATTTTTTAAAATATGATACAAATTTATATTGATTAATAATACTATAAAACTTCGTGCATTCAAACAAAAAACTAACTTTGGAAGTTGAAAATGTTTTTAATAGGAATTGAACTGTAAATATATTTCTTGGGAGAGTATATTTAAACCTTTATACTTACTTAGTAGTTACTGGTATTTTATTAAACAAATAATATAAAAAATATTGTTCGAACATTTTATTGTGTTTAAGTTTTGGATATATTGGCAGGTCTAGAATATAAATTACTACAGTACATTTACAAACTACAAATATTTTGTTTTAATATATATTTAAGTAACTGTAATTTTGACATAATTGCATTGTAGATAAATACTTTCAAATTTTATTTTGATATTTCAAAGACTCAAACTGCAAGCTTTACTGTAAGTTTAAGAAAATTGTTTTTGTTTTTTAGTCAAAATTTTACCAGAAAGAAAATATATTTTTGGAAATGAAAATTGTAATTTTATAAACAAATATGTAATTAATTTTATTAAAGGCCTAACAAGGTGGAACACATATTTGTTAGTTTTATATGTAGTTGGGTTTCTTTACATTCATAGCATACTACTCATCATATTGAAATAAAAAAAAAAATTATTTTATGTTTGAAATAAATCTCACGTTTAATTACAAACTAAATCCACAATTATTAGTTATAATAATTTAGTGCTTGTGCTTCAAACACTTAATCCTGTTTTTTTTAGATATTTCAATTTATTAACTCTCAATCATAATACTTCTTAAGATATAATAATTTTAATTTAAAAAAATGTTCATTTATTAATAGGCTAATATTTGTTTTTAATAATTTTAAACACAATAATATTTTATTTACTATATTAATTATATACTGTATGACTTGTTATATATTAGTAATTAATTCTGGGTACAACAACATAGTCATGAAGGACTAGAAGGGATACATTACAGGCATAGTCATTCATAGTCGTGTGTCCTACTGACAGTGTATATTGTGCTCCACTAACACACAATATAAATCTTCCGCAGCCTGTGCCTCACACAATACGTACTGTATGTATACGCTCCTACTGGTTTCAGCCAGCTATGTTAACGTTTTATTTCTTATCGGTTTTCAGCGATTATAATCATTCCAAGACTAAAATGATTACCGGTTTACCGGTATTATGCAAGATTCCAAACTAACACGTACAACAATACTACTATAGATTCAAATCACTCTTCCTTAAAAACTCAAATCTTTACAGAATAGATTTTTTTTTTGTAATTTATTTAGCACATTCTAATAGGCCTATCTATAACAAATTTCAATACTCTTACCTCAAAACAATCAATTACTTTAATATTAAAAACAAATATTTTTACAGACATAATATCAATAAACTTCTTATCAGATGTGCGACAATATATATTTCTTTTTTATTTCAAAGTGAAAAATCAAGATTATTGTTGCAATATGGAATGGCTGTTTTAAAACCGCAGATATAACTTGAAAATGATTTGTAATAAAAACATTTTCTGTACAAAATTTATATATCTATTTTATTCACACAGGTAAAAATAAATAAATAAATTACTCATATATTAAAAACTTAAAACAATAATATAATTTAACAACAGAAAAGAAAGTTTCACTAATACGATTTACAACAGACTTTATGTGGCCTAAATATTGTTATGTTATTCCTTAGAATTTCTATATTAGGTCTATAAGATTTCTACCACTTATAGGAGTTATAAAAATTATTAATAAATTAGTAAACTAGCTCGGTCCCTTAAATGAGGATTCCAAAACTATTTGTTTAGAGAGTGTATAATGTCAAAAAAAAATAAAAAAAATAAACAATCTTCTACTTACTTTGACTTTGTGATTGGTTGAAGAAACTATTTGCCACTGAGAAATGATTAATCATACAACAAATGTTTGACATATTATGATGAGGGTTAAATTTAAAATATTAGATAAATAATCTCAATGTACTCAAAGTATTTATTGAAACCGATTTTGTAAAAATAAATAAATTTACTAAATTATAGTAATTGATTATAATATTTAAAAAAAAATGCATTATGTTATGTTTTTAATTTACAATAGATTAAGTTTACGTTTAAAAATAAATACTAAATTATTAAAATTAATTATATATGTTTATACATTTTATATACATAATTTCAAAGGGTCTTTGGAGGTCAAAAATTGATTTGTACTCCACTCCAATAATAATACAAAAATTAACAAGTAATTTAGAATTGGGTTAACGCTGTTAATTAATACTTAACTCTAGTCCCATGTTCTAGTAATTACATGCTTAAAAATTATTACTTTAAGTTTACTCAAATAACATACATTAGACTGATTTTAACACATAAAGGATACAAAAAATATTAATAAAATATTTTATGTATTTATAACAACCTGTATATTTTGTGAAGTTTGTATTGTTCTACATAACATAGTTGGTTAGACAAAAAACTGTAACAAATTTGAAGAAAAATATTTGGTTGAACTTAACCCTTAGCTGTTCTGGAAATTACGTTACTGTTTACGATACTTTAACCAGATAACATATGTTCAACGAAAAATACAAAGAATTGATTTAGTATCTTATACAAAGTAATTGTTAAATGATAGTGTTAAATAAAGCAAATTATTATTTTTTAAATGCGCCATGTTACTTGCGCAAAAAAATCTTCTAAATTATTACAATTTGATTTTTATTTAGGTTCTTTTAAGGACTCATAATGGATTTTGAAGTGTCCATATGGCCAGCTTTCATGTTTAAAAGCATGTTGAATGTAAGTAAGACCAGTATGTAGAAGCAATGTGTTCACTACATGTTATGAATAGCTTTAACAACCTGAAATTATGCCTTTGGCATATTAAACACTGGTATTTAAAGATTTTCATAATTTATATACACTTTGAACAACTGTTAATTATTACAACATAAAGCTCAATAAAGTTCCGTAATTCAAGTGTAATTAAAGTTTAAAACTTTAAAGTGTACCCTGGAAGTAACGATTAAAGTTTTTATTGTACTTTTAGAATTAACATATGATTTTAAAAAAATTGAAATTTGAGAAGAAAACAACTTCACCTAATAACATGTTATATTTTTATATATGGTCAATTTAACTGCATCTGAGAGCATGTACAGTTTGCTAACTAAAATGCTAAGCAAGACGCCTTGGTTAGGATGGAGCAATTTTTAAATATAGCCCCAGTCAAGGGAGACCCAAAAAACATGAAACTTTGGAAAACATTAGCGTAAAGCTGAATTTTTCCCATCGATAAACCACTACCAGAGGATAATTTTTACAATAGTCTCCAAAACCCCCCCTGGAGGGTCGAATAACGAAATAAATATGATTCTATCGCTGTTTATCTCTTAGATATTGACAAAATAAACTAAATAAAGTAGTCTTTCAAAAGTGAATTTTAAAGGGGCAGGGGGGAAGCAAGAGAGGGAAATGCGGGGACTTTAAAAAAAATATTCCTTATATAATCAACTAACATCAATGAAAAAATCAGCTTTTCACTAATTAGTTCCGAAACAAAATATTTTTTGAGTTGGCTAATTTTCAACCGCCCGTCAGTTGGCCGCCCGTAATTACAGCCAAAAATTGCTGCCCCCCCACCCCTCTATTGCGGCAGAGAGCTCGAAAATAAGCAAACCTTTACATAATTAAATTCACAATTCAAATTATCTACAACTTGTACTCGTGGTTTTTTCCTGTAATATGAAATCAAAAAAGCTTATAAACATAAATGCATAGTTTTAGAGTGAAAAATAATTTTTCCGGGCATTTACATTTATTTATAAAAAAAAAACTATTAGTTTTGCCGTAAAAAAAAAGAGGACCATTATTTTAGCCTATCTTATAACAAACACAACGAGAAAACATTCAACTTGATCCGATTATTAGTACCGTAGATTTAGGGGTTTTCGCAGTTATTTACATTTTCATTCTTTGAGGGGGGGGGGGGTAGAAGTGGAAGCTCCAGGGGGATTTTTTAGAACTTTTGTAAAAATGATCCTCTGGTAGTGTTTTATCGATGGGGAAAAAATTCAGCTTTACCCTATTTGTTTTCCTACCAAAACCTTTATTGACTGGGCTAATATGTAAGAACACACGAAACACGAAAATTTACTTATTTAATTTTGTTGTACCTTATATGATTTGTTTTGGCTTTTTTTTAGTATATGGCGTAAGCTTACGTAGTAGCGACTTTTTATCCCGGATTATGTAAAAATATTTAATGTATTATTTAATGAAGTACCATGATTGATTACAAAAACTAAACACCTTAATGCAACACAAGCAGCACTTTGTGTACATTTGAAATTTATTTACTGCATTTCCATAAATTCAGTGCATTCATGTATTAAGGTTTTGTATTATCTATATAGTTTAAAAAGCCTTTGATCCATCTACTGCTGCTGTACGTACATATACATCAAGTACCGACACAAAGTATTACTAAAAACAAAAGAGCATACTCATCCCTTTATCTTCTGAATGAAAAACTAAAAGTAATAATTGGGATACTAAAATACCTTTTCCTAAACTGTGTCTGATAGGTACTATTTTATCAAAAAATATTCTAGTCTCATAATTTGGAAGAGTAAATTAATATATCTTAAAAGTTGTATATTAAGACATTTTAAGTTTTTTGTTTGCTTTCGTTAGATTCCAAAAATAATTTATGTGTACAACGTTCTTGATTTTCTAAGAGTTATATAACTGGGAGATAACATACTTGGAAGCCATACAGCTACATCCAATCAAAGATTACTCAAATTAAGTGACTTTCAATCAATTAACATTTTTATAATAGTTTCTCTCGCAGAATTTTTTCTTTGTTTGTTTATTCCTTTGTTGCTTAATACTTGCAGGAGACGTTATAACTAAAACTGAACTAAAAATCAAAATCTTATAAAAAGTACATAATTTTAATAAGTGGACTAATGTAGGCCTAGTCATAGTACAACAATTAAACTATGATTTTTAGTTCAACTTATCTACATCGTATCCATTTTATAAAAGTAACAATTCTACTAAAGAAACTGTTAAGCTTACCTAATGGAAATTCATAAAAAATGTATATTAATTTTATTTATTAAAGTTACATACAAAAGTAGTATTAAAAATTAAAGCAAAAAGTTAATATTGCAATATTTGTATAAACACAACATTTATAATATATTGACATGGGAAACGTTTTAACTTTGATAGTGTTAATTAAGCTAGATGCAGGAGAAATAAATACAAAAGTTCAATAATTATAAAGCCTAGTCCACACTTCTAAACAGTTTGTTGTTTCTTCGTTCATGTTTGTCTACAGTTTTCAAATTGTTTCGCAACTGTTTGAAAACTATTCCGAAACAAATGTTTGTCATTGTTTTGTGTCCACACTAGCTAGACAGTGTTTCTCGAGATGTTGACTGAAGAAGACGTTCTTCTAGCTTGAAGTGGCGACAGAGACTTGAAAATTTCCTCTCGGGGGTTTTTGGAGACGCTGATTTTATTTCTTACAATGCGAAATGCCCCCAGTGCACCGGGGGGATCTAGGGGTGGGAAATTTGTGAAGTTGCGACGGAGACTTGAACATTTTCTCTAAGGGGTTTTTTGGGGGGATGGTTTCAATACTTACCATGCGAAAGGCCCCTGGTGCACCGTGGGGGTAATGGGGAAGGGGGAACATTTGTGTCGTTGAGAAAGAGAATTGAAAATTTCTTCTCGGATTTTTTTGTGGTCGCTGATTTCAATTCTGACTGAGAAACGCCCCACATGCGCTAGTCCGAAGAAGAAGAATATACGCCGATGCTGGTTTTGAGTTTGATCGTTCGTGTAATTCATTTGAAAAAATGTTGTTATAGTGAATTACTAGTTAGAAATTTGTCACTACAGTAGTTGAAAATCAATTGGTGGCCCAAAATGCAGTGTTTAACCATTTGAAAATATTGTGGAAAGCGTCGTGAACAGTCTTAATTGGTGTATATGTTTTAAAGTAACTAATATTAGCCTACTTTATTTTATTAACAATTCAATAAATAACTGACAGCTTTTGTTTAATAATGTGGAATTTTATTTAACAAGATATCAAAATTATTTCTTTCAAGTACAAGTTTCTCATTTGAGAATTACAATTCTCCTTTCATAAAATATTATGCACATAGCCCCCTCCCAGGGTGCACGTGAGACATTTCGCATGGTTAGAAATTAAATCAGCGTCTCGAAAAAAAGCCGAGAGAAAATTTTCAAGTTTCTATCGCAACTTCACAAATTTCTACCCCCAGAGCCCCTCCGGTGCA
>JAGFPH010001225.1:15174-32373 GCA_018207615.1 Philaenus spumarius | reverse complement strand
CCAGAGCCCTACCGGTGCATTATGGGCATTTCGTATTTTCAAAAATGAAATCAGCTTCCCCAAAAACCGAAAAGAGGAAATTTTCAAGTTTCTATCGCAACTTCACAAATGTCTACCCCCCAAAACCCCTCCGGTGCATTATAGGCATTTCGTATGATCAGAAATGAAATCAGCTTCCCCAAAAACCACCAAGAGGAAATTTTCAAGTCTTTGTTGCAAGTTCGCATATTTTTCCACCACAGAGTCCCTCCGGTGCACTGGGGGCATTTCGCATACAGTCAGAAATTAAATCAGCACCTATAACAACCCCTGAGAGGAAATTTGTAAGTCTCTATCGCAACTTCACAAATTTCCCCCATTACCCCCTAAAGCCACGCGGTGCACCGGGAGCATTCGTATGGTCAGAAATGAGATCAGCGCCCCCAAAACCTCCCGAGTACCGATTTTCACGGCTTTTCGTCCATTTTTAGAGGTTTTAAATTGTTTTAACTTTTACACGCACTTTATGCAATCGCGATGCATTTCCGCTTTCTCCCGAAACTGGTCATATGTACACTTTTTCCTGAACACGATGCAGAAAACTGCATCCAAATCGGAGCTGTAAGAAAACATTTGTTGTTTTTTTTTTTTTGTAGTTTGCTTGGTCTACAAGTTTTGCGTGTTTTCCATTTGGTTTGGGAAACAGAAAACATTGTTTTTTGCTGCTGAAAAAAATTAAATGTTTTGTCATTTGTTTGCAACTTTTGGCAAACATCGGAGAAACAAATGAGAAACAGGAAATCAATTGGAAAACTGATTGCAAACAATATTTCCGCAAACATGTTTGTAAGTGTGGACTAGGCTTTAGAATTGGGGTTATGAAGAAACTATTGTTATTTTAACTTTTCTTTAAATAAATTCAAACATTTCACTAAAGTGTATTTAAATCTAGAACATTACGTTTACTTTAAGTATACACACATAAATATTATTAGAATATGTAAAATGTTACCTATAGAGTTTATTTTAAATGTTTTACTTGTTTGTTTAAATTTACTGCTTTAACAAGTACGTTAGTTGTTATAAAATAATAGAGTGAAGAAGGTTCAAAGAGAAATCTCGTTTACTCTTTACATAAGTCAGTTCATTTATAAAACAATAATTACCTTTCAACTCTTGCTGTGAGGCGAACGTTTACCCTCTATTATTCTTTAAACAAAAGGAAAGAAGAGAAATTCACTTCAACTGTAGTGTTGTATTTATGTTAAACAAAGCAGTAAAGACTGTGAAGTTATGTATATTCTTACAAGAGTTTTCTTTACGTCTTGAAAATCTTGAGCTGGAATATATGAAAACACAAAGTAATGTCTAAAATTTATTTCATATCGGTTTTATGTACTTAAACTTGGTAATAACTTTTATTATTTACAAAAAAAAAAGATTTTTTATTGGTTGAGGTTTTTTGTTTAAGTTTAGTAATTCTATCATAGGCTCAAATAATTTAAATATTTCACATCGTTTCACCGTCTTTCATAATATGTAATTTTCGGCCTTGTAATATTTAATATATAGAGTCAATAGTAACTAATCATTTAATTTACTTATGGTTTATTTCAACAAATTAATAATATTGTATACAACACTTAACTTGTGTACTAGTTTTGTGGTTCAATTAGTTTTGGTAACAAACAGTAATAGTTTTATTATTTTAAATGGTTAGACACTAATAACATTTAACACGTTGGATTTGTACCTAGTTTATACAGTGGATAAATTAACGTAGGTATAACTAATTGTACATTCAAGTTCCGAACTCAGCCATAAAGTTGTATTTTTTTCTAAATTCAATATAATATAAATAATGCATATACAAATTACATCTGCATTGACGTGCATTTATAACCAATAAGTCGTCATAATATTTTGTAAACACTAACCTATATTTGTCAAAAATTAACCAGTGTAATAATCTTGTGCGTAATTAATTGATCGGTTTTTCAAACTGTTTACAATGTAAATTGATATTCGTATTTGTCAAATGTGTACAACGATATAAAGAAACACTCGCGAGAAGTAGTGATCGAAAAATATTTGCCTTTACCTTTACTTTAAGTCATTTAATCTAAGAGCACTTTTTAATAATAAGTGTATAGTTACTTTTTTAATAATACATCAAAGTACTTTTATGGCAAATTAAAATTATTTGTTGTTTTAACTACGAAAGTATTAACACTGTTTCAAATTATGTATATTGACATGATCAAATTTGACTTTTTCTAATATGCATGTGTGTATCTAATAAAATAACGTTTACAATTTACTAACTGTATATTCATAAACACTTTGAGTAGGGCAACATTTTTTACGAGAGAGATTTTCTCCTAACATAACAAAACTTTGTCCCATATAAGAAGACAATAATTGAAGATTTCTTCAAAGCCCTACTAACCTTTGAACAAATAACGGAGTCTGAAAAAAAAAAGTTTTTCAAACTTATCAAATCAACGTTTTATATGATTTTCAGATACCACTCTATTATGGAGGAATCACAATGTTAGTTATATCTATTAAGTTATATCTAAAATAATACCTTTAACTGATATATTTAAAAATCTACCAATTGTTTAATATATTATAATATAGTATTCCTGATTAAATAAGTATTGGGTTAAATCAATTAGTGATATTAAAAAATTAAGATTTAGAAATAAAGTAGGAAGCTAAATTAAAACTTAATGATAAGATAATACATAACTCTGGAAACTTAACACTTAAAAAAATCCCTGTTTCATTTTAAATAATTGATGAGAAAGATAAACCTATGTAATGACTAGAACTGTGCCTAAAAACCATGACAGTATCATAAAAATACAAAATAGGCCTATCCTAAATGAAAAAGTGAGAAAAAAACCCAAATACAATTAATTATGTTAATATTATAAAAATATCAAAAGAAATCACAACATTGCACATCAATATACAATATAATAGTAGTTGTAACATCTTCCCGGTAGTAAATAATAATGCACTTATTTGTTTTTATAATCAAATAATCTATTTCTCTCATATCGCGTAGTTTGTATTATAAACATATATATTTTAGTAATTTTTCTTTACAATTACTAAATATAAAAACTGGAGTTTTAAAATATAACTTTATGACGCTTAAGTCTAATTTTTTAAAAGTACGATTTTAAAGTAGTTGTGAGAATTATTTGTAGAAGCAATAATATATTAATTTGTTCTAGTACTATCGTATACAGGATTGTATGCGGTAATGAAACCTATATTGTGTACGCATATGTTGCGGTAGTAAATTTATATATATAATAGTTGAGGTTAATTTTATGGGTAATTAAACTTGCATACGATGATATCAATCTGTATCAGTGACGATTAATTATCCAACGTTTCATGTAATCATCATAGGGCATATTCCAATAATTAGAAGGTAATTTTCAAACAGTTAGGCTCAACATGTTTTGCTCTTATTTAGTACATTCATACTTTAATCACACAATAAATATATTTAAACATAATCAGAAATATTTCACTTTGTATAGTTGTTAAACAAATATTGTAAATTTATTAAATAAGGTTGGGTCTTCCTGGGAAGAACCAAGCAAATAACCAGCAGCGTGGGTATATCAGATGACGACATAAGAGGTATGGATGTCGTAACTTTCTATATATGTTACCACATTATAGTCTACACCTTAACCATTGCCAATACTTACTAACATGGTGTACATATTGTTAGCCTCCCAGAAGCACGTGTGACTTCGATGAACATGAGGTAATACATCAAGTTTAAAAATAAATAAGCTCCCTTTACATGTACAATTTGGTGAGTTACCATGACACTTTTAACATTACAACCTAAGAGATCCATGTTTGTGGTAGGTAAGAAAAAGGGAAGTATGTTTGTTTAACCTAAGAACAGTAGCGTTATTTTGATGTCCCTTATTGGTAAATTTTACGTCCTGCTGATTTGTTGACATTTATACTGAAATTTTCGTTATTGGTGTAGATTATATTAGTCTTTTTTTAAATGTTTTATAGTTTTTTTTTTTGTTTATTTTAATACAAATGTAATACAACACTGGCACAGAATACAACTCAACAAAAAAATCATACTTTAAAATACCTATAAAATATGTCACGTATTGGTAGCTGTATACGTAAAAAAATCTAATTTTTACGTGAAAGTAACACACTAACGGACCTAACACACACAACGAAGATGCTCAACGCCTAGTAGTATACAACTAACGAATAGAGGCACTGCTAGAATTGGAGGGGATAAATTTAAATGGGTGATTATTACGGAGCAAATAAATTTATCCTACACGTCATATATACATACGCTACCGTTCTAGGGTTAAATACTGAAGGTGAGTATAAATGATAAGTTTTGTTGACTTCGATTAAGTTAAGTTGAGAAAAGCGGTGAAGAAATAATACGTTTTTCAGGTATTGTCTTCTTGTCTTGAAACATTAAATTGTATTAAAATGAAGAATGCAAATTAGAATTCTACAAAAATATAGCAAGAATCGACGAAATTTATTATACAGTAGCAGGTCAATGACTAAACTAATCTGAGCTCTTATCATCTGTCATCAGTGAATTTTGAACTAAACAGTAAGCTGATCTATATCTCAAATATCTGCATACTAATATATATCATGTGGCCTCCGGTTCTTCAAAGAGTATATCATTATATTAGTAGGGGCCTATCTAACGGCGCAACATGTTCAAACTAATAAACACCAAAACCATTATAACTTTCACACCCACAAATTAATTTACAATTTTGTTTAAATTGAATTATTGTACACATTTTAACCATAGGCAGGCTTATTTTTTTAAATTTGTTTTATAAAAAAATTGTATTGTCACTATAATATTCTGTACTACTTAAAAACAATACCATTAGATAAAGCAAAATATACATATATATACTAGCTGGCTTGATTCTGCTTTGCACGGATAGAAAAATCAAAGTTAAATGTATATTAAAAAACCAACATATCAATAAATATATTATACTATGTATTTCTTACGGGGATTTTTAGTAACGTTGACCTCCCCAAACCCCCCACCCCTAAAATTTAGATTTTTTTAAAACCTTTCTTATCGAGCACCTACGGCCCTAGATGAAGCTACATACCATATTTCATTCCAATCCGTTTTTTGGTTTTTGAGAATTCGTGATGTGTGAGTCAGTGAGTGGTATTTGGATTTCCTATATATAGATTACTTTAAATGCTTTAATCACTAACTGTCTATTTGAGTAGTACTAACTTAATTTATATTTATCAATTAATTGAAAAAAAAAACTAAAAAATACAGGCTCCAATTTTTAAAAATTTTGCAAAATACAACTTCACGGGACATATCACAACACCAAAAACACAAGATTTTGTAAACATAAAGGCATATAAGCCAATTAGGAAAACCCGAAAAAAAAAAAAACATTCATCAGATGCATGAATTCATCATATTATTACAATATCATATTCATATATTATTATATTATACTATTATTATATTATTTTATTATATTATTATTATTATATTATTATTTCATTTTATTATTGGATATGGTCATTGTAAGATAATTTTATTTGAAATTAACAGTGTTCTTTCTTATTTCTTTTTCGAATATCTATTTATATATTTTTTATAACTCATTTAAATTCTGCTTCTATGTGTATATTTAGTAAAAAATAAACTTTTGGTTTTCATTTTCAATAAGAATAAAATCTGAATTTTTCCCTAAAACCCTTCTTATTTGACATCTAGAACTAAAAAAGACTTCGATCACCTTGGAAAATTTCAAGAGTATAATATATTGTGACAATACCATTGTCTTTCTTGAAATATAGTCATGAGTGTGGCTCTGGTACCTGTATTTACTTATTATAAACTCTTCTTCTGTCATCACATGGTTTATTGTGGGTCCGTTAGTAAACTTATTTATAGGCCTATTTTTGTTTAATTACTAAACATAAATAACGTAGGCCTTTTTTAAACATTTTACGCTAAAGACGCCAAATTCCATTCAATACCATTTAACTAAAAGTAGTATGATGAAAGATATTTTTGAAATATTTAGTTTTAGGAGTACCTACTATTTTATACACGACTTTATTCAGTAATGTATAATGTCTTAGTTGATTGTACGTAAGTGACCTTTGCGCTAGTAAATTTATGCACAGTAGTTGGCCCACGTTCATGGGTAATAAAATAAATTAATGTCTATAAACGTCTTGCTTTGTTGGTGACGTATAGATATCCCACATTAAATATAGCAGATGTACTGCATATAACATTTACAAGGTAATTAGCAAACAATTATGTTGCGCAAAATGGGTTATCCATATTTACTATAAATAAATTTTAACAGAACACAAACAAAAAAATTACATGAACGTATATATTTTAAAATTTATATTGCTATTAAATATAATAAATTGCTTATAGATATTTAGCTGTTCCATATCCAAGCGGATTGTAAAAACTTTACTCAAATAGTACAGTACACTGTAGCAGTCATTAGGCTGAATGTACTTCAACTACTGTTTTTAGTATATATTTTAAATTAATTTAGACATTTTGGGTATGTTCTAAGAAACAAAATTTGTTCAAAACCGTTTTACTAAATTAGTTTTAAGAAAGCCATTTTCGATATATTTATTTTAGAAGTACTATTTTATACAATAATATCACATTTTGTAGTTAATTGTACGTAATCGTATCATACGAAAGTTAATTTATATGTAGTAGTTGTGGCCAAGTTTATGGGTATTAAACATGCATGCGATAATGTCAAGCTCCATCGGTGACGTTTAATTATCCTGCATCACGGTAATTTGCGAACGGTTATGTTAAACAACAGGTTGTGTTTATATTTACTACATACATACCTTAATAACAGAACACGTAAATAAACACTGTACTCAAACAATTTAAACGTTTACGTATATTATCTTTAAAAATGTGTATAGTTATTAGGTTTAAACAATTTTGTATACATGTTTGTCTGATTAATATGCGATTTGAGTATACCATATCTTATACTCTGTAAGGACTGTGAGCATGATAGTATAATTGAATATACTCTCATTTCACTAATATTTGTATTTACTCCATTAAAAATACATTTAGGCCTAATAATTTGGTAAATATTATCTGAGTTTAAATTAGTAACAAAAAGGTTTAAATTGTATACTATTTATCATTGAATTATTATATTCATTATTTATTTTAACCTACAATAATGGCAATTGTAGCACAAAATATAAATAAATGGAAACAATAAATCAAACATTACATAGTAAAACTAGGTATGCACATATAAGGTTCGATCGGATTTATTCATATTTGTTTTAGGTTCTTTTAATTAAAATATACAAACAATAGTGAATATTCAATAAATTGCAGAGTATTTTTTAATTAAAAAATAATAATAATCCAAATTTATAAGTAGTTTTGTTTAATATTAAATATATATAAATATATGTGCATAGGTAAATTTATATTCATGTAAAAAACAAATGTTTAACAGTATTTTAGAAATAGTTAAGATAAAGAAAAATAAAATGTATAGGTTATAGCCTATTTGTCATTTTAGATACATGTTAAGTTACTAAATTTGCGACCTGGGTTTTCATAAAATATAACGAAAACCTAGGTGTTAACAACTGGAAAAAAATATATTTTTATTTAGTAGTGTTGATCAAAATGTAATGGTGTTGCCGAAACGAAATAAAAACTAAACTTTTATACATTTCATAAGTTGAATAATTTTAATGCTCTTTTTGCTTATTGTTTGTGAAATAATTCAAGTTTTCTTTAATTGTTGTAATTGTTTTTTTATTTGTAATTATTTATGCTTTAAATTAAACATTCTAAGATATAACAAAAGTCGGAATTTCATAACTACCAAAGGATACTGCACTGTAATTTTTACACTAAACTTGCTGCTTTAAGTTCCACATTATGTTACAACAACAGGGTTAGATTTTTTAGGTTATGAATGTATATACTAAATATCGTTTGCAATGTTTTGTAATAATAGTTATAAATAGAATATAAAATTAATTATTGAGTCACTAATTGGATGGGGTAGTAGCTTATAACGCAATAAACTCGTCGTCAGCAACTTGTATGACATTTACAACTTCTAGTAAACTTTAACTGTTTGAATTATTTCTATAGAGATGTGTTGAATATATGTTATTAGAGATACAGTAATTTTCTTACATATACGTTATTATTATATTTAATAAAACAAGTAACTGTGTCTACAAAAGCAAATGTTAGGCAGCAGAGTGGGAAAAGTCAAGTAGTTAAGTTTGAATCAGTATATTGACACACAATGCAGTTAGGACTTTAAATTCAGATGTTGAAGTAAACTTAGTCTAAATAAATGAAAATAAAACTTGTTTCTAGATGTTGTAAAGTTTAATGCAACCCTCATTACAGAGATTATGCACTTGTCGGAGGTACGAATATAACTTAAGCTTGAAGTATATTGTAGCAATTGCCGTTAAATAGTTTTAATAATAGTCAACAGATACGATATTTTTGTACAAACTACATTCAATACTGTAAATACAGTTAGTAGTTATTTCTAACTACACTAACAATTTTTAAAATTTAAATAGTGGTCTACAGTAAACATTTCCCATAAATGTCGAATGGTAAGTAATATTTTACATATGGTTGTATACTACGTATAGTTTTATACCATTGATTGCAAAAATAGCAATCATAAACTTAAAGAGCTGTTAGAAATGTCAAAATAAAATAACATCTTTATTCGTTTAGATGATGTTTTTTATAATTAAAATTTAAGTTAGAGACTTTATGCTGCTTTTGTTTTCAAGTAATCTTCAAACGTATAAATTTAAACATGTATCACATACTTGGTTATGGTTTCAATTACTAGAACATATTACTATATAAACTAATTAAAATAAAATCTAGTTTTTTTTTCTGGAAATTATTTTACTAATTGATTATAAATTAGATCCGTTGGGTTCAAAATATAGTGTGTTTAGTATGAGCATTAACTGAGATATCTATGGCGCAGGGTTCGGGTATTGGCTACTCACTGTTTGCAATTTCGGTTAATACTAACGGATAGTGCCAAGGAATTTGCGACTTATATAACCGATGCCAGGTCTGTGTCTTACATATAAAACTTTCTTACTTGAGTGTCGTTAGCTCCTGTTGAGTCAACAGAGCCGACTATTTCGAATTTCTTAGCCAGGAACAGGGCAGTACGGTAAATACCGTACAAAGTACCACTCCTAGGCGAACTCAGTAGCCAATTATATATACGCAACACATACCATGATGTACTTAGTGATTAGTATTACTTAGATGGAATTGAAAACGGCAACATTTTACACTGCTTTAGAATAGATAATAAGTCTTAAGAAATATAAACTGTAAAAATTAATTACAATTAATTATATACAATTAAATATAATGATTCATGGAAATACCGGTGTTTTTGTTTTACCCCCTTTTACAGACCTACTTATTATATAACTAATTACATTTTGGATGATCGGTTTAATAATGAGTAAATTCAATTGATAAGACTAAGATTTTATAACTTCCTGCATTCAAAAATAGTGTACATAAAAACTATAACTATTATTTATTTTACTTAATATTTTGTATAATAAATTACGTTTTAGGACATTACATTGCAATGAAAGGCATAAAAAATTTACAAAAATACTCTTATATGTTTCTGGCTACATTAACAGTTTCAATCAGATCATTAACTTTAATTATAATCTTATAGAAAAAGCTCATAAGGTTCTGTTATGTGTTTATACCTTGAACTAAGCGTTTAACAATCCATAAAATGTCAATGATATATAATATACACTTAAATTAATTTATTTTTACACTTCAAGTGATATTATTTGAAATTTTATATATATTTTGAATAATGTTTGTAAAATCATTAAGACAAAATTATATATTAAGATTATTCATTTGATTGGTTTTGATAATTATATTATTTAATATATAGACTGTTAGAGATTAAACTGCAAGTCACATTCAAAAATACATAATTTTATTACATTAACTTAGGTAGTATTTAAATTAAATATAATAATTACGAAATATAATTTTACTATCGAATGTGTCACCAAAGCACAATTGTGTAATAAATTTGTTTCCTAAGACTAAACACGTGTTAAATATATTGCATAAATGAAATACTCTGTATTTACATGCAACAATACATTTTTTATATCAAAATATGTAAATCCAAAACAATTTACTTGAACGTTGAAATATAATGAATGCTTTAGTGCAACAAAGTATTGTTTGTTATAAAATAGAGTGCTTTTTAAAGTTTTAATTGATATAAGAAAATCTAATACTTTTTAAGAGTAATGTCGGCAATCTGTCTTAAAGTATTAAAAAAACTCTGTGTACGAAAAACTAATTATTTAAATTTATATTTCGTTTATAACATATTTTATAAAAGTAATATTTCCTAGATTGGTTAATGTTAACATTTATTACAAAAGTTATTTATTCAATATCTCCTTTACATATAAAGTAATATTACAGTAACAGTAGGTAAATATACTATGAATATTATATTATAGTGTTAGTAAAGAATGAAGGTTAAGCAAACTGACAAAGAGGAGTGTAGTCATTGTAGAGTTTGTGTAAGTAGGATCATCATTTTTTCGCCAGGACCTGGATACTTGACAAAGATTTACCTAATATAAGATAGGTCATCGTTAGTCTAACTGATATAAATTAAGCAAAATTTTTTATAAATGTAAATGTCGAACTTACTTTAAACTTATTATTTTTAATTTGTAATAAATAACCTGCTTATTGGAGATAACATCGACCAATATCTGCAGGATCAGGATAGCTCAGTGGTAGAGTATTGCCCCGAAAGGCAAAGGTCCTGGGTTCAAATCCCTGTCTTTGTCCATGTTTTTCACTTGTAATTTAATTTACTTTAAACCTTGAAATAAGGGACATACTTTAATAATATACCAGTAAAGAATTACAATTTACAGGAACCTATCAACTCAATGTAATACAAATCTAGTGCAACATGACATTAGGTTGTTGTTTAAATTTTACATTTTTGAAAAGGGTAAAGGTAAACTACAAATATAACATCTATAATTTTTTTTGAATGAAGAAAAATACTACTTCGTTTGAATAAAACATTATAATACACATCTAAAATATTAATATTCCATTATAGCCAATAAGGTAATTTAAATAATAATTCTACATCAGCATTTTAAACAGTATTAAAATGTACAGATCTTTAAAAAAGTTACTTTTCATTTTTGCAATAACGTTTTGAATTTGACTTAATAAAAAGCATGTATCTTATAAATTGTGTAAAAATCTTTAGTTTTATATTTCGTTTCTCTATATGTATTTTCAATTATTTTTTAAAAGTTCAGGATTGTTAAAATAATTAATTAAATGGTCTGATGTATAAATTAAATATAAAGCACTTATCTGAATTAATTGATTAACTTCCTATTAGTTAGGAACAGTATATTTTATCCAGAACAATTACTTTTATTAAAAATATGAGATTTAATAACGAAAAATTGTAAAAGCATAAAAAGTACTTATTATGTATTTAAATATAACTTAGTTGTAACAAATAAATTGCGTTTTTATAAATGTTAAACAAAGAGCAAACATGTACGTTGTATGTTTACGTTTATAAATATATGTATGTTATTTACGAAATTACATCTTTTACATAATTCCAATCTTGGCAATATATATCAAATTGCTTGTTACACCAACTGTAACACATGGTACTTCTATTGAAATTCAAATTGAATGTGTTACACAAGATACAGCATTAATTAATTGTGTTTTAGAGTAATTGCAACAAAATAAAACATTTTTTATGAGCTTTATTGTTTTAATAACAACTTGATCACAAAATCTCACAACTGATACGTTAACTCAACGACAAAATCGCCGTTTTCACAGTGCACTAGCTATAATAGTTTAAACTATAAACTATGAGTTATATCAGTATATTTCTGTTCGTCTACTAATCCTTTTTGAGGTATAATCTTACCTTGTTATACCGCACTTTCGGGTATGTATCCATCATCAGGAACAGTTAAAAACATAATTAGATAAATATAGACAGTCGCAAAACACATTTCACTCCATGTGGAGCTTGTAATTTTATATAAATCATGGGAAAAGTCAACGCTATAATCCGACAACGTGCTCATTCAAACGGTGAGGCGAGACGACATTTGGGCCGGCTCCGCACTTATTTATGTCTTATCAGTATATTAGATGTTTGTTGGATATAGTGCACGGATTAGTTTATGTAATGACATAATTATTTAATTCGAATTAAATTTAATCGTTTAGCAATACTGTGGGCTGAAGTTTCGTTTCTCTAAAAATTAAAAATTCCTCCGTAGCACCTATACTGATAAATATATATTGATATATATCATATATATACATATATATCAGTATTATTGTCTGATACAAGAAAACAATCTAATCAAATTCGTTTAAACATTAAATATTTAACAATTTTCGTATGTTGTCCATTATTTAAACATCTATCTCTCTCTCTCTCTCTCCCTCTATAAAGAGAGAGGTTAGTTTCAGTAAGTCTCTTAAAATATATAATTCTTTAAATCTATGTAGTTGTTAAATTTAATTCTTTGTTTAAGTTGTAGGAATTAGAATATAAATATATCACAAATAAATAAATAATTTGAAAAAAAAATTAAAATTAAACAAATAGAAATATAGACATTAATGACGGGTTGTGAACTAGAAAGTTTTTATATCAGAGTAAAACATTTGGATTTTTTTTTATTTACTACATTTTGTGAAATACATTTTAGTACATCCACATATACCGGGTGTCATTAAATCCCCCCCCCTTAACGTTGGAATAAGAATAAATAAATAAATAAGCTTCGGGGTATATTTATATTACAAGGGTAGATGAATTTTGGTGTAACCGACTATTTCACCCCTTACACACAATATAGTTGATTTTGATAGTAATTTAAAAATCTTAAATAGAAACCCCCATAAAGTGATAACTCATTTTAAAGGGCTTGATAAATGAAGAAGAATGACACAAATCTACGGTATCTTAACCCTATCGAAAATGGTGGCCAGTCAATGTTGAAAATATCTTATAAGACTTAACATCTTTTCCCTATAAGAAAGAGAAATAAAGTATTTATTTTATTTTTATATTTATTTTAATACCTTAGCTCATTCAGTTTGGCAATCGACCTTCCATAGACTGTTAATTGATTACAACCATACAAATAAACTACTTACAATTTTTTAAATATTGGTAAATTTCTTATAATTAAATTATAATTTAACTATCACACATTTTGGTGAAGGGTATGCCTTTTCTTTTAGCATGTAAAATAACCAGTAAATTATTATTCAATCAAATGTATACTAGAAAACTCAATTTAAAAAGCATAATCATTTAATGCTTTTTGAAAAAGGGGTTGAAAATTATACTTCAAGAATTGCAATAAAACACATATCATATGATTCGTACCATGTGCATACAAATTAATTAATTGGTTCTAAGCAAATTGGTTGCTTAGAACAAATAAAAAAATTTGAAACAATAAATAAAAAATAAAATTTATAAAGTAGGACATAACAACAATTTAGTAATAAGTGTAATATGAAAAACAATATGAAAACAAATGTGAAATGAATGTTGAAAAACAATAACTTTTTTGATTTGGTAAGGATTTTTTCCTACCTAATGGATGCAAGAAGGACCTGTTCGAAAATTCGTAATGAAGCCTTAATCGTTGATTTAAAAGGCCGAATGTTTTTTATTTTCGTCACTATGAAGCAGCACTACAATTTCGGCGATATGAAATATAAAGATTTATTGAAATTAATTTGTTTTTAATTATTTATCTTAATATTTATCTCCACTGATAGTCTCTATATACATTTTTTACATTTTATACCACTACATAAAGATCTTCTAAAAAGTTGCATATTCATAATAGTTTTCTTTGTTATATCAGAGTCATTAATTTTACAAATAAATTAATTTTTAAACATAAGTTTTAAGTGTCTTTGAGTATAAATTATATATGATTTTTAACTTTTTTTTATACCGACATAATTAATTTTTATTGGTTAAAGTTAAATAAAAAGTAATAAGCATGTATGGAAAGGTAAAAAGACAAAACACTCAGGAGAATCATACTTATTTATTTAAACTTAAAATATGTAACACAAACATTTTCGAAAAGAAAATCCTGTCTTTATTTTTAGTGAGATGTGTGCATAGCTTTTTAGGTGCTTATCCGACAACATTGACCTGTATTTTGATTTCACATGTGTCATCTTCGAAAAGGTTTACTCACAAGTATATGTGGAACCAAATATAGTTATCATTTCTCTCGCAAAACTCTTCATTGCTTTGAACTCATCACTTAACGACCTGGAATAAAAACCTAAATTAAATTTATGTATTAAAAAAAAAATTTAATTATTACAACTTAGTTACTTAGTTACATACCTGTAAAAAGGACGAAGATCTTCATTTTTGTAACACTCGGAGAAGTATTCTTTTAAGTTTTCATTTGACATAAGATCAATAAACTCGAGCTGAAGTTCTGTAGGAGCATCTTTAACTTGATATTTAAATGGATTTTGTAATAGGTTGATCTTTTCTGATGTAGTTGCTTCATCAAAGTCTGAAAAGCGAGTTTCAAACTCCTCACGTAGTTTTGAAATAGCTTGTGCTGCATATTGAGATGGAAACAGTACACTTGTTTCACTGGCAAAGGTTTTGAAAGTTTCAAAATGGTTCAAAACTGTTTTTCCTACTAGTTTTTCAAAAAGTACTAGTTTCAATCTGAAAGATTTTAAGTGTTGAATCAAATCGTTTACAAACGAACTCTTGCCTTGAAGTTTCAAATTTAAAATATTAAGATGTGTGGTAATATCAACAAGAAATGCAAGTTTCCATAGCCACTGATCACTCGAAAGCTCTTCTACTGGCTTGCCCTGTTCAATCATAAAAATGTCAATTTCTTGGCGTAGCTCAAAAAACCTCATAAGCACCTATCCTCTGCTTAGCCAACGCACCTCACAATGATATGGGATGTCTGGGTACTGGCTTTATATTTCTGAAAAAAAAGTTTTTAAACTGTCTGTGTTTAAGAGGATATGATCTGATGTAATTTACAGTTTTTGCCACTACTGCCATTATTTCTGACACGTCAAGGGTTTTCCCACACAGTGCTTGTTGGTGAAAAATGCAGTGTAACACCATTAGTTTTTATCCTCCTGCACTTTTAACATTATTGCACACTCTCCATATCTAAAACAAAATTTTTTTTGGTGTCTGCGGGCCGGACCAAATCCTTTGGCGGGCCGCATCTGGCCCGCGGGCCGTAGTTTGGAGACCCCTGCATAGACCACTCGCTAGTATTAAAGTCCAGTATTTGAATGCTGGATGTATTACATTTTTCCACTTTCCCTTAACAGAAACTCTAAAAAATTTATCAATACGTACCTTTTTAGGTTTTATAGATTTTATATAATTTTTATTCCGTATTTTTTGACATAATGTCGTTATTACAATTTTAAAAGTTAGCATAATCATACAACTTCCAGTCCATGTAGGGTAATTTTATAAGACGATATTGAGATAGTTTTGATTTTATTTATGGCTCCATTAAAATGTTAATTTGTTAATGGAATACAATTTGAACTAAATATAACATGTCCAAGTCCAGAAAACTGTCTAATAATCTTAAAATCGTGTCTATTCCTATAATTAAAAAATAAAGTAAAGTATTTCATCGAAATGTTAGTCTCACTATGTTACCCACCAGACCTTAAGCACTTAAGTGTGTTCCTCACAACAGACAACATACAATTGCTGAAATTATGCTGAACTTACTGTTTTTTAAAAAAGCAATAAAAGGCCAATAAATTAAAAAAAGTCATCTTCATTAACTATAAAGGTATCGAATTTGGACATTATTTAAATCGTTTTCAAGATACACTCTGTAAAAACGACATTTACTTAATATCTTCACGCAAAACAGACTAATTTTTGACGGATATGATGTAAAATAATGATTTAAGAACAAAATGCATTTAAAATAACCATATGAATAAAATATTTTACCAAATTGTAAAACTAAATTGAACACTACCGTAAAATGTATTAGACCCTATGTTTGAAAAATTACTTACGTCATAAATTTTCTTTGTTAAATATTTTTTAATTCGTATAATTGAGACCATTTTAAATAATATTCATACATTTATTAACATTTATAATATATTTTGGTAGGAAGAAAATACTTTAAAAACTTAGTATTTTAAAAACAAACGAAGACATTTTACTGTGTGGAAGAGTATCTCCAATACTTGTAAAACTAGTATATAATATAGTATTTCTATAAAAATGTAATGGTAATGTAATGTCTACTTTTTATTTGCACTGTGAATGTCTGTTTTATATTATGCAACATCTCAAACGTTTAATGCAGTTTAGCTGCTACTTGTATGCTATATGAAGCCAAATAAATACCATAATACAAATAATATTATAAGCATAAACGAAGAACCAACTATCGTTGTAATTAACTAGCATTAAAATAATTAAATTAATTCATGTTACAATATAATTTAATTACAAAGTGCGGTATAAAGGCAAACTAATTAGTTTTGTAAAAGTGATAAGTTTTATTTGACTTTATTCCGAGCACTCGAGCGGTAAAGTAATACTTGGAGACATTAGTGATCACCTGAAAAGTAATGAACGCAATATTCGTAGTGGAATGAAACTGTTTTAAAGGTCCGTAGCTTCTTCAACAGTAGCCCTACATCCTGCATCCGTTTACAGCGTTGCCAAGTCTCGTCCGCCAACTGTTTCATCGTTTTTAAAAGTGTATAAGTCGCGTATAAGTCTTTAACCGCAGCGCTACTCACATAACTTTCGTGAACTACAATATACAAATAATCAAAACTATGACTAATTTGGCGGGATTCCGAATGTTAAAACCAAGGTCTGTATTTAAGCAAGAAATAGACGTTCGGCTGCTAAATAGCCTGGCTGCCATATAGCGTACGTATTTCCCCATGTAAGGGATCTAAACAGCACCAAAATCGTGCATATCTAT
>JAGFPH010001224.1:255415-293908 GCA_018207615.1 Philaenus spumarius | reverse complement strand
GTTGTTTATTTTACCTTATTAAGGTTAACGTTAAAATTATTTTCCAAATTAATCGTTATTATATTTACTTACTATGAGATATCATTTGGCTAAACTTACGGACTGAATGAAGTAGTCTACGTCATTTTATTCTATAATTCGTTGAAGGTTTGTAATCCTGTGCTACACCCCTCCCCGGCCTCCTCGCCATTTCACTCCTCAGTCCGTAAACTAGTTTAAAAAACTAAGTGCCCTAGTTGGGAGATTTTCTAAACGAACTGAAAGAAGGCTTATGCTCAATTAATGTCTACATAAAGATGTTTTTTATAAAATATAAGAATTGTAGCAACCCGTGGTGGATCCACGGGGGAAGGGAACTGGGGAACGTTCCCCCCCCCCCCCAACCTCAAAAAATTAAGAAAATAGGAAGCCAGGTATACATTTTGATGGCAAATAACGTAGGCACGTATTACAATCAAATTACGTCCAAAAGTCACAAATATTGAATTGCGACCAACCCGATATTTTGAACTCGAGTCCTTGTTTTATCAGTCTGTACTAATATTATATGCTGAAGCGCTGCGGTAAAACGGCCAGACGACGGCACGGCGCGAGTAAGGGCTACTGGCCAGCCTTAGATTAGGGTATGGTTCTCGTAATTATGCATCAACAATCCGTGTAGTATGCATAATTTTTTGAAATTGATAATCTGTATTATTCTTTATAAAATTGAGAATATACGCATAATTATTTTATCTAAAAAATATTTTCAAAGATGTACAGATAAAGACAATTTATTGCAGTGCAATAATGCAGTGTTTCTTTGAGAATTACAATTTAATAACTTTTTTTAATACAGGTCTTTGATATATTCGTTTTTAACTCGCGCTTCCCACAAAGTACTGTATACACTGTAAGTACTGTATACTGTAAGTACTGTATTGGATTTTACGTACAACCAATGATAATTGTTTAGTTATACTTTGCCCGAAGATTTTGATTGTGTCATTTTAAAAATAAAGGTTCTTTGATTTTTCATACAAAAAAAACCATACCAACGAGTTTTATTTTCTTATGCAACTTATGTATAGCCTACACATAATTAATTGTAACTGATACTCCCATAAATGCAATTGGTATTTTTCCATAATAAAATAATTTTATTTCAATTGAACGATTAATTCAAATAAATTAATTTGAAATATTTTGAATCAATAAAACAGCAAGGAAGGATCCTTGGGCTGCCCCAAACCTAATTTTAAATGCATTGTTCGTAAAGGGAAACATAACACAGATTTTGTACTAAACTGGTCCGATGGTCAAAGGTATTTTTGTTCCGTAGAGAAGGGTCAGGGTTAAATTGGTCCGAATGGCAGTAGTCAGGTAGATGTGGGATTTTCTGACAGGGTCGCTAACCCCAATCCCCCAACCAGTAGGTTTATCCTAATCTCAGACTCAGTTTTCTTACAGTCGCAGCGTAGTGTAGGCCTAGTCGTACAAGTGTTTAGTGCATTGCAAAATATTCCATGTTCAGTGAAAGGAGATTTAAGTTAGTAGTTTATGAGGAATTTAAATACTCAAAAAATACTGACAGGACACAATCTGGTCAGAAGTGGCGATTTTCTAGAAGAAGAGGATGTTCGGCGCATCTATTCACGGATGACTTGAGCAATGCTAAAAGAAGACACCTTCAACTTCATATTGCTTCAATGATGAGTAGAACTATCTTAAGTTAAAACTTTATTTTGATTTTGTACCATCGGGCCAGTTCCCTCAGCCCTGGCGCTGACCGTCGGACCAGTTTAACCCCAAAATATTGACCGTCGAACCAGTTTAACCCCAAAATATTGACCGTCGGACCAGTTTAACCCCAAAATATTGACCGTCGGACCAGTTTAACCCCAAAATATTGACCGTCGAACCAGTTTAACCCCAAAATATTGACCGTCGAACCATTTTAACCCCAAAATATTGACTGTCGAACCAGTTTAACCCCAAATATTGACCGTCGAACCAGTTTAACCCCAAAATATTGACCGTCGAACCAGTTTAACCCCAAAATATTGACTGTCGAACCAGTTTAACCCCAAAATATTGACCGTCGGACCAGTTTAACCCCTAAATATTGACCGTCGAACCAGTTTAACCCCAAAATATTGACTGTCGAAAACAGTTTAACCCCAAAATATTGACCGTCGGACCAGTTTAACCCCAAAATATTGACCGTCGAACCAGTTTAACCATTACATCTTTTCCTTTAACAGTCAATGGTTTAACATTAAAATTATAATGTTAAAAGCTGTTTTACACTATCAAAATCCAAATTTCTTCAAGCCTGGGGGTATTCCCTATTTTGTCCCACAATCTGATCCAATCAAACTTTTGGATCAGCCGTTGACTTTTTGGACCCCCAAAACAATAGTCCACTTGACGCCTATTGGGCTAACTTCATGTTGCCAAGAAATATGCCTATTTATCTGTACTTCTTATTCATCAGAGGAGTGTCTGAAACACACTGATAAAGCAGAGTTAATATTTTATTCATGAAAAGCCAATCCATCAATACCTAATCACGATTAGCATAATACTGTACACCAATATCCAGTCTCGGTCAATACATCTACATTTACATACCTACGTTATCTTTTTAAGTTATTTTCTATAAGCCGCTGTAAGTGATTTCACTCTGGTTAGGGATCTGCTAAATTAAAACCAAATTTACTAATAATAGCTCTTAAGAGTGGTGTTAAACTCATTTATTCACTTGCTCATTTATATTGTTCCTTTTAAAGAATAAATTCATGTTTGTATTTATCATCATAATCTAAGTTATAGAGAAAACACAATTACTGTGAAAAGGAAATCATGTGTGTTATATTACTGTATTTCATGTAATCTGTCAACAAAACTTCAAATGAAATCAAAATATTACAAAACAAACAAAAATGTGAGTCTACATAAGCAACTGTAATAATATACCAATAATACTACTGAACCAGTTTTCATAATAATGTTACACTTCTTCCTGTACCAAATATTGTTTCACTAGGCTAAAACATTGCAATATGTTTCAGATTTGCTCAAGTTATAGGGATCCTTATTCTCCTTGCCTGCATATATTTCCAAGTTGTAGGTGAAGAACATTTTAGCATCTGCAAGAGCATGTATTTTAAACCCTTATATGTTTGATGTTATTTATTTATTGGAGTTAATGCTATAATATTAGTAATGAATACTGGTATTTACAAGAGTTTAAATAAAATAACATGCAAATTTCAAATTTAAATACTCTTTACAAAAACTATGTAACACAAACAGGCACAACTAATTTTACAGATTGTGTTCACTACTGAAATTTACAAAGGATACAGAAAGATAGAAGCTAATAAAAGGGGAAAGTATTTTGAACCCTACAGAGTTTCAGGAAAAACTATAGCTTATACAAACAAAAAGATTGCCACTTAATCTTACTTAAACCCAACAGAGGGTGAAAAAGAAAGTTTAGTTATTACAAAAGTTTATCTTCAAAATTCGACGAAAGGTTTGTGAAAATGCAGACTGTTAATGGTATTGCACCACCTCAAAATGGAAGCAACAAACATTGTTGGGGGGTTTTTAACCTTTGCCTCCTACAGGTTGTACCGAAATTAAGATCCAAATACACAGTATCAAAAAAAAATATTGACACGTAAATTTGATTAATATTTTATCAAATGCAACCATGGTGATATTATTTTACTTTTAATAACTTAGTTTTCGTAAATGTTATTCCTTGTCAATATAAAAAATTTTGAATTTTTACAAATTAGCAAATTTGAATGTAATTTATGGACTTGTAGGTAGGGTAATTGTATCATAGAGAATTAAATTTTCAGTCAGTTCTGGGAAGTTTTTAACACTATTTTTTTAAACTTATTTAAAAAATTACCAATGAGTTTAAAGAGTGTATCCAATTATTTGTAAAATGGTAACTTCATTGAACAATTTACTATTTAGGCCTATAGCACATTGTAATCAAATTAACAGATCGAAGAACTCTGAAGCTAAAATAATTATACAAATCAAGTTTGATATTATTTACTAGATATACTAAATGTAATTAGTTTACATAAACTGAAAATTCTCTGTCAAACTGAACTATCTGGTAGTCTTGTTTTGTAAATATATTTTTAATGACAACTATGCATAAAATGTTTGTCAACTAAGTTATGGCCAATTTTGCAACGTTCTCTACCCTACGTTTTGGGACGCAAATTTTACAACAGGAAACGCTGCAAAATAATTACTACCACCTACTGGAAGACACAGGTGACTTTTTTTCTGTATTCGCCTAGGTGAAGTATTTAGATGTTGAAGAAATATGTTACTGAAGAAATAATTTAAATGTAATTTCCAGTAATTAAAATACACTAGCTCACCAAAATTATACTCTCTGTAAATCTCAAAGTTATAAGTACTGTAGGGAGAGTGTTGTACCTTGGGACAAACTACAGTGACTAGATAGAGACAGTGTGGCCAAGTGAGGTCTTATTTCCTATTGGGCGGCAGCCATGTTTTTCCTAAATTCCTATCTGTTTCTATTATATTTGTTAAATTTTTTGCACAGAAAAAACAGAATACACTTTTTAAGAAGAAACACAGTTTTTATTATTTAATTTCAATATAAATATCAAACTGTGACAATTAAGTCGCTTGTTTTTCCCTTTATAAAAAAAACAAAGAGGTCATTTCTCTTATAATTACAAAGAGATATAACACTAATCTTTACATTATAATTCTGAGCAGATGACATTACTTTTAGGAATAACATGGCAGCCACTTTCATGTGGCCACACTGTCTCTATCTAGTCACTGTAGGACAAACTGCATTGCTCTGCCATCTGTGTGTGGCAGACCAAACTAACCTGTCTTAGGTCTTCATTTGGCCACTAGGGGTTAGTGTAGAGTGACTCATGACATGACTGGCAACTATACAGTGAGTTTTGTGGAAGCTGAGTAATAAAAGGAAAAACTGTCATTGGTAAGTAAATTTCTGTTGTTTCATTGTTGTTTTTTTCTATTTTTGTTTCTTTAATCTCTGTTAAAAATTAAGACATTGTATTAAACTTTGAAATGTGCTCTTTGAAATGGTAATGTTGATCAATCTGTTCAACTAACCTCAAACACTTTTAACAGCCATGTTTTCCTGTTTTGCAATGTGTTGTACCTTGGGACAAAAGAACTGTTGTACCTTGGGACGTCCCAAGGTACAACACATTTAATATTTTTGAAAACAAAATTGAAAGGCTTATCTATTTACAAAGTTGGGATTGATGTATTTTATGCAAACATATGTATTTTATTGCCAGTGAATAATATATAGTGCTTAGTTTAGCATCAAACTGCTTCATAAGCATGCTAATTTGTTTGTTTTTAGTTTCTTTTTAGAACAATGCCTCGCAGCAAGGAAGGCAAGACTCGGGAGAAGATAGACCCTCGAGCTTTGGAAAGTGCTGTGAACGATATACTATAACAATTCAAAATATATATATTAAAATTGAAATGTATGAATATCGAAAGTTCTATTAAAAAACAACCAGAAGAAAGATGCCATTCATTAGATTAGTGTAGCCTAACGACACCTAGTGGAGAATATGCAAACTTCCAGAAAAAGAACTAACCCGGTTTTCAAAACTGAAATAAACCAATTAAAATTACTTCCCGATATTTTCGAAATGCAATTCCCATATCAAAATCACGCAAGATTATTATATCAATCTAAGAAAATTAATACCTTAATCTAATATTAAATTATTCATTAATTATCTCTTTTTGAAAGTCAAGACTTTCGTCTAACGAATAATAAGTTTAAAGCGGAAACTGTCATTAAAATTCAATTTACATGAAAACCATAAACTCTGAAGAAAAACCGACATAATCTATATAAACAGAATGAACCCTTTTACACACAAAAAGTCTTTGACGAAATTAACAAATATACACTTAAAAAATCATTTACAACGTACTGCCGAAGACATCTTCTTTCCGTAGCCACGCCCACGACAGAAGAACTTACCTGTGATTGGATTGTGCATTTACATCAGATGATTTAGTTTCTTTAGGTTTTGAACATAAAAAAAACTAGATTATAAAATAGGTACAAGTAATATGGAGTTATTTAAGTATTTTATTCAATTTATCTATTATTTCCCACTATAAAATAACTATAAATTATTCTTTTAATGATTGCACTTTACAAAAAAAAACAATTTTATACTCGAAAATTTTATAACCATTTCATTCATAAACCCTTACAAACACCACCACCCGAAGTGTATATTTAGTTCCGTATGTGTAAAAAAGTTCCGGAGTGTAACAACAGTAAAAAAATGATTATTCTTGTAAAAGCTGCCAAAGTAAGCAGTTGCTGAATTGGTTTGTGCTACACAATTTAATAAATTAGATATTTTCGGAACCAATTAATTTAACCATTCAAGACAACCAAGAAGATTGGAAGAAGAACCGAAGATACAGATCTGATTAAATATAACCATAGATCATGAATAATAAATAGATCTTGCATCCATATGGGGGTTGTGTGCCGTAAAAAAGGTGTTCGCGAAAATAGTACATTATCACGCCGCGAGGTAGCGCTAGGGAGAAAGCATTGTAAGCATTGGTGTTTCCAACCAGCTTCCTTCGTTTCCCCAATAGATAGCGCCAAAAAAGTTGAATTTCCAGTGTAACAAAATATTGCATTGGATCGGAGTTCTATTAGGTTATCCAAATACAATGATATAACCCAATTCCAAGTTAAAACGATAAAGAAGAATCGATAAAATTTTGGTGAGGCCATTCTAATTACATATAGGTTACGTTCTTTTTTTTACATATTAGGCCTAGTGGTGAAACCACACAAACTATTAGTATAAACTAGAACCCAACGAACATTATTTCACGTTGAAACAACGTATCATTGTGATAAGAACTATGAACTAAGCATTCCCTATTACATAATTTCATTCACCCATAACTATATCATACAAATTTGCTACTTACTAATAACGATTTACTATTTTCTTTACCTTTTGTTTCTATTAATAAAACTATGTATTATAATATTTCTTCCATTAGGATATCAAATTAAACTTGGAAAAAGATGGCACTAACCCCACCGAGATAAAGTTTACTTGTTTCGTTAACCAATCAATATGTATTGAACTATAAATACACTTATAATTGGTATTTTATGTCAAAACGATCTTAACTAATGTTGAAAATAATTCTTTTACTTGTTGATTAAAGAATCTAGATTTCTTTCACTGCAAATTGTGTCTTTAATTATTTTACCATATATAATCTAGATAAGATATGTATCAAGTAATGTAAGTTTATTACTGTGATATATTTGTAATTTTGATAATTAAGATTCGTAAGTGAAGTTTCCCAAATATTAACGAATAACAGATAGATTACTATTGTGTTGTTGTAATACTTAAGGTCAATAAGGCTGCACGAAGGTATGGCTTGAGCAACTCAACGGTGAGTAGACACTACAAACTTACATTATGATTAAATCAAGAACAGCCTCATTTTACCGACGAAAGTGGAAAAAAATTCGGTAAAGAAAGTATTTACAAATGATGAAGAACTGATGTTAGTTAATTATCTGAAATAATCAGCTGCCCTGCATTATGGCCTAAGAAAAAAAGATACACTAAAATTAGCTTTCCAATATTCAAAGGCCCTGTCATAACAGCCTAATAGCAAAACACAAATTCCTATAGAATGGGTTACTGCTGAATCTGCTGGGGAGTTCTGGTTACGTGGCTTTAGAAAACGCCATCCTAGCCTAAGCTTACGCAAACCTGAGGCTACGAATGAGTCTTGCTAGGGCAACTAGCTTCAACAAAGCAAATGTAAATACGTTTTTTGACAACTTACAGGTTGTCCTGAAAAGACATAATTTTCAACCAAATGAAATCTACAATTTAGATGAAACCGGCAACTCAACGGTACATGCGCCTCCTAAAATTCTTTGTACTAAAGGAACCAAACAGGTTGGTTCTGTCACTTCGGGTGAAAGAGGACTTAATATAACGATGATATCATGTGTTAATGCTATCGGTAACAGTATACCTCCCATGCTGATTTTTCCTCATGTAAATTTTAAACAACAGTTGTGACTCCGGAAATGGTTCGCCCATTTCCCAAAGCTGCTGCCAAAAAGAAGACTTCAAGGGGTAGACAGTCAAGAAAAACCAGAAACTTACAGATACACGAGAAAAGAAATTAATTGAAGAGCAAAAAAAAATTAAGAGAAAAGAAGATCCGTTGTTAATACGAAATTGTTTCAAAAAAGTTCAAAAAATGAGAAAAGAAAACTTTCTCTTCAGATGAAGAAGAAAATGACTACTTTTGCCTTGTATGTTTGGACAGCTACAGCAACAGTCGGGGTGGAGACAGCTGGACGCAGTGTCTAATGATGGTCTCACTTAGAATGCACTAAACAATAATGTTTTCATGAGTGCCATAATTGTATGTCGGAATAGTTCAAGATAAACATTTCACTTAGATAAAACTGTAAAACAGCTTCTTTATAATCACCAAAAATGTTTTGTATAATAAAAATGATTTTATAGTTATAATCTATATTTCTTGTAGAGTTAAAGAAATCTTTTTTGCAGATTATTGTTCAGATTTTTGTACTTTTGTGTTAATTAAATAAGATTTATTTATGTTTGCTAAATTGAAGTTTTGTCCACTCTTTCACTTAGTCCCAAGGTACAACACACTGAATCCCAAGGTACAACCTGGTGTTGTACCTTGGGATACATTGCAAGGGCGTAAAAAATAATGTATTACTCCCTTATTAAAAAACCAATTTAAAATTTGTATATGTTGGTGTGTTGTCTAAGTGCTGGGTTTTAAAGTAAAATGTAAAAAACTACTATAAACGTTATACAAGTAAAAATAAAAATATTTGTTCATAAACTGTCCCAAGGTACAACTCTTTCCCACTGGAACTGTTCTTGTAACTTAATTTATTTGTGCTTGGAATATTCTTATTTCTAATCACTGTGCTAATTCTACTATTCAAAGGAAATAATCTTGGATATGCAAATGCAGGTAAAATTAAATTAAATTTGTTCTGTAAAGAAATAATATTGTCTTCTTTATTAAGCCAAAAAACCAAACTAAAATTTCAACACAAAATAATTAATTGAATAGGGAACGTTTCCCTTATAATATACACACTATTTTATATTATTTCTAACTGGCAGAACTTTCTACATACTATTTATTGAATTGTATTTTAATAATGGCTTTTTCGTTGTTTTATTTAATATAATTTTTTTAGTTACATTTTTTTATTATTATAATTTTGACTCTACTTTTAATGAATTTAATTTATTCTAAAGAATTTAAATTTAAACAACAAAGAGATATCAACAATTTTCCTGACCTATTTAACCCAGTATATTAAAGAAACTTTATGACTCTACTCAGGTAAATATTATCCGGAAATGTAATGTATTCACGCTTGACACAGAAGAGGATGCCGATCTTGTAGTTCTGCTAAACCTGATGAAAGTGTAACAGCTTCCCTGATGCAAAATGTGAACAGCTTCCCTGATGAGTAGGTGAACACCTTCCCTGAGGATTGATTGTACAGCTTCCCTGACGATTTCTGGTGGTTGGAGGCGCTCTCTTTCTGCTTTGTTGATCCTGGATCTGCACGGCTGGTTATCCCACGCCGCTAGTCTCTCATTTGCCTACTTACTCAACAAGTCGTATCCGTAACTCCAAAATAACATTGATTCACTATGTCATTCCTTTCACATATAGTTGTTGGCTCTATATAGTTAGGCTATACTAGTAACATCGAAGTATAGTAAAATTTTCTAAGTTAAAATTTAACGAAATTGTTCTAAGTTCGATTTTAAATAGATTTACATAGTGATAATACTTTTTACAATAAGAAGCAGCCTGAAGGCTTTAAAGACTGGAAACACTTGAATCCTCTAATTTTCACACATGAAAACTCATCCAGTCATAGGTAAAGTTGGATGGAGTGGATTGATTTGAAAAAACCGGTTGCGACTAAAAAAGACTGTGGATTCTAAATTCCAAGATAGTACAGTAATCAAAAGGAGATTTAGAACTGGAGAAACATTCTCAAAGTGGTCATTGATGTCATACTTCTTTGTGCAAAAAAATAATTTACCACTTCGTATGCTGGCTAGACCATCACTCAAGGTCATCTAGCGGAAAATATGTTTATATTGCAGTATTGTCTTACTAAAGCCCATCACCATTCTACAAATAATCTTTGATCACAACAATAATTTTCATTATATCTTTGTTTTTCGTCAAATAAAGGTTATCTTAACTTGATTTGGGATCTTACTTATACCTGTATACTGATATTTGGTAGAATGGTTCTATCAAAACATTTAGTTAATTGTAGGCTTACAATATTTAAACGATTTAACAACATTTTAACTTTAAAACATATATAATGTTCCAGAATTTGTAGTAAGTTACAATATAATGTTTCAGAATTTGTAGTAAGTAACAATATAATGTTCCAGAATTTGTGATAAGTTACAGAATTTCAATCCATTTAGATTCTATTGAAAATATATATACACTCTGACCTGAGCTTAGCCCCCCCCCCCCCCTCAAGCCAAATCCTCAGTGCGCTACTGCTAATAGTATTAATAAATGTGTTAATTCCTGTTCAAATTTATTGTCATTTAGGGGACAAAAATTTTTGCTGAAATAACTTCTTCAACGATAGTCTACTTTCACCTAGCATGACACTTGGTCTATTATTTGCTTGAGTCTGTAATGTTAAAATTCATAGAAAGTGTATTTTAAAAGAAGATTTACTACAATCCGTTTTAAAATATTTGCATTTTATAATAGCAATCTGAGAAAAGCCTAGGCCTATATGCAAATGTTTGATTTTTTAAATATGGAAATTTAAAAACTATAAATTATTCTAAACTATACCGATAAACTTTATTTTATAGCCAATGTTGTTCAGAATGCCTATTCTGCACAAACATCGGAATAGTTTAGAACAATGTTTAGCCTCTTGTTTCTGACAAGTTGGTAATTAACTTTGCAAAGTTGTTGAATTAAACTTAATTCATTATTAAAGGCTTAAAGAAGAATGGAATTTTAGCATTGGTTCCAGTAAATTAGAGGTGCAAATATGTCTTTGTATTAAAATCAAGTTACCTACCGTACTTGTTGTGTTTATTATTCTTCTATTCTGAAAATGGTAAGCATTTCTATGTAATGGTAACCCATATTCAGATTCAAAGAACAAGCAAATAAAATACAGAAATATCTCCATGAAGGTATGTAAAATTAACATAATATTATGTATTTAAGGTAAACTCATTACTGATTAAGGTATAAAATAAACAACTTCAAAAGACAAAAATCTCAACTTTTGGTACTGTAAGTTGGAAGGTTGCTTATGTTTTAATATAGTTACTGGTTATTGATTTACTTACACTATATTAGCTGCTCCCCTTGTCTAACTAGGGAAAAGTAAAAAAAACTAGACATTAAACAAAAAATTGCAAATAAACCTTTAGGTACTGTACTTAGTTTTTTTACAGAAACTAGCATTTACAGTACATAAATTTGCAAATAATGCTATTTTATAACTCAATAGAACTAGCTTAAAAGTTGCATAATAGAGTAGATCTAAAGGCAACACAATCTGGTGGGTATTTTATAAGATAGCATGGGAAATTTGAAACCTGTTAGGAAATTAAGTCTGTGAGTATGTAAACTGTAAAAATAAAAAATAGGAAAATGTGTGTATTTTAAGATTTATTATACAGTTGATGCTCTGCAAAAGAAAAGAGCATCACTGCAGTTGATGCAATTAAGTAGATCACAGCTTAAGGGACTTCGCCTGCCTCTTATTAACGCTAAACCTGGTAAACGTTGATAATCGACTTTCAAACGTTGTTGCTATGATGGTATGCATCAATTATCAGTGTTCAATAACAATAATTATTATTCTGAAAACAGTAAAAAGGCTGGTTGGAAAGATACATAAGAAAAGGGGTGCTCTCCGAGCTACCTCTTCATCGAAACCAACATGCCTACCAACCAGGAAAATCCTGTGAAACTGCTCTACATAGTCTGGTGGGCAGAATCGAGGATACCCTGGCAAGGAAGTAAATAGCCCTGTGCACTTTCTTGTACATAGAAGGCGCATTCAACAATACATCATTTGATTCAATAGTGCGAAAACTGCAAGAGCGAGATGTGGGCCCGGCCGTAACAAGGTGGGTGCACTCCATGCTACTAAGCAGGCGTGTACAAAGCTCCCTACTTGGTGAATCGATTGAGGTCACGGCCACAAGAGGGTGCCCTCAGGGAGACTGGGGATCTGACCCTAGACATCAATGCTGATGAAATCAGCATCACTGAGAAAGAGAAAATAGACCTTATGACGAAGAAAAAATGCTGGCAGTTGTTAGAACTGAGACCAACATTGATCCCAACAGTAAGAGTATTCCCAAGCTCCATTGGGGGAAGAGACAGGCTGCATGAGAAGTATGGTTAACTCCTGCAAAATGGAAAAAGAAGTTTGGTAAACCAAAGGGACCTTTGCACATGAAGCTGGATGGAAGGGACAACTAGAGGAACTTTTTGGACAGCATGTCATCTGCAGAGAATTCAGCCCCTTTGAAGAAAAGCAGAGGCAAGGAGTATCAGACCCACCGACTCTACCTAAACTAAGACCGGGTGCAGGCAAGGTATGGAGCAAACCGCCTACAGAGACCAGCTTGTCGGGCAGAAGATGGAAATTGTACCAGCAGCCTATCCGGAGTAATACTCACGGAAGAGCAACTAGAGACCCTTCAGGAGACTTTGTTGAGGAGATGAGTCAAGTCCATGACGACACAACTCTCCAACTTCAAAAGACCTATCGAGAAAGAGGGGCACTAGTACTAACCTGTGACAAAACAGAAACAACAGGGTGGTTGATAAGAAGTTGATCACTGGAGGTGAGTGGGGAACTGCAGTGAGGGTAAGAGGATATAAAGACCTCCTACGTACCGCTAAAGTTCTTCTGAATAGGAACTTAGCTAAGAAAAGGACTGGACCTGGGATGTAATTCCTACGCACACAAATGTTGTGAGGGTGGGGGGGGCACAGATACTAACAAGAGGAGTGAATTATGTTATCTCTAATAATTTATCAATTCACTTGTTTCCTGTGTCTGTGTCCTGCCAATGGGAAACACCCGTCAGTGTCCCAAACACAAGTAACAGGTTTATTGGAATGTGTCAGAGAAAACCTCAGACTCGGTTTCAACACCCGGTTGAATATTTCCTCGTCAGTGAAGTATCTTGGAGTGATTCTTGATCAAAAGCTGATGTGGAATTCATGGACAATTTGATTTTTAAGGCAAAATGGGCGCTACTGGAAACCAGAGGCTTTATTGGAACTATTTGGGGTGTCAAACATCATATGGCTTTTTGACTGTATGAATCTGTGATCAGACCCCAAATTACATACGGAGCGGTAGTTTGGTGGAAAAAAACATGCTAAACTGCTGCAGGTAACAAACTAACTGGTCTATAACGACTTGCATGCTTATGCATAACTGGAGCTTTCAGAAGTAGCCTTACAGCGGCTTTGGAGGTGCTCCTTGAACTTCCGCCTCTAAACATTCACATAATGCCGGAGGCAAGGAAGTCGGGATACAGACCAAGAAGTGTGAACGAATGAAGCTAGGAGCAGGACTTTCCGACATGGTGAACACCGTACTTAAAAACTCGGTGTTAGACATGGTGACTGATGCAATGCACACCGAGTACGTTTTCTATAGACCCTTTACAGTAATCCTCGGAACCCAAAAAGATTGGAAAGGAAACATCAAACCAGGATCTGCCAAAGAGACTCTAGTCTGGTACACAGACAGGTCTTTTATGGGCAGCAATTCTGTGTATGGCGTATACAGCGCTTCACCAAAGACAAACATCAGTGCGAGTATTGTGACGTACTGTTACAGTCTTCCAAGCAGAAATCTTAGCAATTACTGCTTGCGCCCACTTAGGACTGTCGAATGGATACAGGAATAGACATATGTCTATCCTAATACTCTCTGATAGTTAAACAGCACTTAAAGCGCTGTCAAGTCACATCACTTTTACAGTACAAGTCATATCCAAACTGGTGAAGGAGTGCCTCTCAACACTAGTCAGACTTTCCACATTAAATATGGTGGAATTGAGATGGGTGCCAGGACACCGTGGCATTCCAGGAAATGAGATGGAGGATGATCTTGCAAATAAAGGAGCATCTGCACCATTCATGGGACCAGAACCGATGTGCTGCATTAGCTGTAGTATGGCCAAGAGCGCAACACCTTATGGCGGGCCAGGGAAGAGTAACGCCAGATATAGTGTAGATTACCCGGGCACACGCAAAGTAAACGATTGATCAATTGACCAAACGCTAAGCTTACTAAATCCCTAATCAAGTTAAACCGACCACAGCTCAAAAGAGCCATAGGATTCATTACTGGACATAGACAGTTCAGGAAACACCTAGCAACAGTGGGAATCCTTGAAGGCGACCAACGCTGTCAGGCGCTTTGTAATCAGGCAGAAGAGTCAGCATGACACGTCATATTTGAGTGTGAGATCCTGGAGCGTAGGAGGAGGCTCTTTGGAATCCAGCAACCAGAAGAAGACACATACTTGGTGGAGAAAATCCTGGACCTCACAAGAGATACAAGCAGGGGCGGCTCTAGCGGGTGGGCCGGTTGGGCCATGGCCCACAAAAATCTTTTGAAATAAATTTAAAATTTAATTATTTTCTCTTAAAAAAAATACAATAGAATAGTATTACAAATTTATAAATACAATGATATTACAAACTATATAATTTAGTTAATATTAAATTGGGGTCATTCCATGCTTTTAGACTTAAAAGTAAACATTATTATTTAAGAAATAATTGTTTGAGTGTAGCAATTAATAAATGCATTACTCGTTACATAAAGGCAGACATACAAGACTACAGATGGATGGTTTATAGCGTATTAGGATAAATAACAGCGTTCCAGTAACCTATAACCAGAATACCTAACTTAATACAAGTTAGTAACGTCTTATCTCTTCTTAAGTTACTCTTCTTAAGTCAAAGTTGAAGAAGATGTTAAATCAGACACCTATGTTTTCAGTTCACCGCTTTTAAATTTCTTGACAAATTCCTTTATCTACAGTAGTACTATTATATGTCATTGCTCCTATTTGTTCACTGGTATATTTTAAATATGTTAACTTTAGAAAACATTAAACTTTAATTCTAAAGAAAAATACAAAGTTGCATTTATTTATTCTTTTATTCAAGATATTTCAAGCCTTTTTGCTTTCCGCATTAAATATATTTATAAAAAATTACTTAAACATCTACTTTTTTAGTATGTACATATTTAATTTTTTAAATATATATATATTATGTACCTTATAACAAACTTGGGCCCACCCAAAAAAAATCCTGGAGCCACCCCTGGATACAAGCTTCTAACGTGCTAGGCGCGGTACACAGGGGGCACAATAAACCAAAGGTTGAAATGTAAGGAAGCCTTCTCCAAAGAGGAATCCACCCCAGTATAATCTAATCTAATCGGTGTTAAAAATATATCGATCTCGTCATTTTGTAGAATAATAGATAAATAATGGTCTATTTAAGCAAATTTAGATTTATTGTAATGCTAAAATTCCAAACTACCAGATTTTGTCATTTTGTACTAAGGTAAAAAAAATTTTATTTAGATGGCAATTAATGTGACATAGTTTCTAATTTGTGCGTCTGATTTGTGTTCTGTAGCCTACTGCCCCCTAACTAAAAAAAAAATATGTATGCGTTTTTACACGCTGGATTCAGTGTGAAAAATTAAGTCTTATTTTATGGTAAAAAATCCCTATATCACCATAGAAAGAAAATTATTGCTAATTTTAAGTAGGCCATAACTCCAATATAATGCCTATGTTTGTAAGAAAAAATGCCCTAGGTATGTGTTTGTTCCTAGCTGAAAACACCCTATGTACATATCTCATTGGAAATAGAGTGTTTTAACATTGTTAGTTTCAGTGTATGTTGTACAGTAGTTTGTATGTTAAAGTGCCCTAACTCCACTGTTAGTGGATTTAGGGCCATCTTAAATCAAACAGATTGTATGCAGGGCCTGATTTAGGAGTTTGCCTCCTGTAGGCTTAATCCCATTTGCCGCCCCCTTTAGTTGTGTATTTAGATTTTATTTTGTACAACTACAGAATTAATTGGTGTTATTTTATACAAAATAGCTCTAAATCTTTTAAGGGGTTTTTACAATTTAATTTATGTAACATATTAACTTATATTATAGGCCTACATTAGTTTTATTTTACTTTTTTTACAATAAACGTCTTTTAAGATTTGTTAGAAGAGTCAAACTGTTTAGTTCCGTTCTTTGAGTTTAGTGACACTAAAAAATAATGTTCTAATTAGACTGTAAACTAACCTATATTTTGAAAGGAATAACAATAATTAATTAATAGTAAGCCTACTAGCCTACTACTTATGGTTAAATAATAAAATTCAATCTGCCTTTAAGAAATTAAATGTTTTTTAGAGGCCCTTTTAATAGGAATATATTATTATGAAAATAAATCACAGTTGGGAGCACCTTACTAAATAAATAAATTGAGTCGCCGAATGCCAAAACCAGATAAATCCAAAATTTAAAAAAGTTGAGATATTGATGGCATTGGATTCTGTATTACCTAGGCTACAGGTTTGTCACTTCAAAATATTCCAAACCCAGCTAAAACCTATTTAAAATAAATATTGAAAATTGAGGACTGTTCCAAAACCAGTTATATCCCATTGCCACTCAGTTCAGTTCCAAAATCAGGCATATCGGCATAAATGACACTGTTGCAAAACAAGCTATATCATACTCCAATAACCTACAATGTTTCTTGTTTCTTTGCCAAAGTAAGCTAAATCCAAAGAAACTGTTGCTAGTGCTCTGCTAATAATTTTCCTGTATTAATATTGTTTATTTTGTTGGCTAATTAATTCCAAAAGCTAAAATAGCTTTACAAATAATTTAAAACAAAAAAAGCAAATCAAAAGCAAATAATTTAACATTATTTTTTAAAGCACCTGTTTTGTTTTGTGTGTTATAAACATGGAAGCTGAAGATTCAGGAGGAATTTTAGAAGGTGAAGAAGATGTTGCTATTGATATTATTAATGCTGAATTTTTATTTGTTGAACAAGAAAATGTTAATAATATAATAGGCATAACAGTGGAAACTCCACAGAATGTGGAAGAAGTAGAGTTAATACAAGAGACGCCTAGTCCTCTGGCCAAGAAAAGGAAGAAGAACCATACAACATGGAAGAAAACTGTTGCAAAAGTTGCTAGGTAAGTTAACATTGTTATTAGGCTAAGAAAACTAAATTAACCTAACTTCAACACTCATTTCACCTAAACTACCCTAACCTCACCTAACCTTCACTCACCTCACCTAAAGTAAACTAACCGAAACTCAACTAAACTAACCTAATCTCAACTAAACTAATTCAGCCTAACTTAACTACAAGAGTTTTTGACATAGTGTGCAAAATATAACTTGTCTTTGTAATACAAGTTGGTATTTTATTATATTTTATTGTTTTAAAGGCATAGGAAAACTAATAATCTCTATTTTATTTCAGACACCGACCGAAGGGATTCCCGCAGATGCCTAGTTGTAAACATTCGGCCAAAAGCAAGTACAGTACGATTTTTTTAACCGTGCCCTCGGCTCGGCTAGCGCTCGGTGGGCTAGCGGTGTAGCGGGGAGTAATTGTAAAGGCAGTTCCACAAACTTCGAATAAACAAAAATGATTGAATAATTATTCGAATAAAATTATTGAAATAAAAACTACTTGAATGAGTCATAGACTACTTGTCTCTTGTTCGAGTATTCGAATAATAATACTGTGGTGTGGTTAAAGTAAATGCCAGACACCAAGTAGGCCTACTTCCCCCCAGGCAGGAAGTTTTCTCCGGAATCTAACTCCAGACATCCGTACCAAGCAAACCGTAAGTCAAACGAAAAAATGTTTCAAATAAAATATTTAATTTGAACCTTTATCTAAAACTTTCTCGCGAACACTTTGTCTCTGACCAACAAACAAAAAACTTTCCAGTGGTGTGAAAATTTCATGTCATTATTAAAGTACATTGTTGTAATATTGATTTTTTAAATATGAAGTAGGTTTTGTAATGGATTTTCTTTTACATCATACGAATCGTATGGTTCTTATCTGCGTATCCGTGAAATTTTCATAATTTTACATCGCTGCTAAGTGTATTAAATGTCAGTGTTATTGAAGCTCGGTTTTCGCTGTTTCACGCCGCTCGGCTCAGTTTTCGTGGAGAAAACTAGAGTAGGCAAGAGCGATTTCTAACGTTATCATTCAGGTTAGTACAATTTAGCCGAGGGCACGGTTAAAAAAATCGTACTGTACCGCTGCACAGAACTTTCCCTGCAGGATGTTACAAAGATACATCGGCAATACTACAAAGACGCTGACCTTCAATCAAAGAGAAATTTTATTCTTCAGCACGTCATTGCTTCTTCTGCAAAAAGGACTCGTCTTCCAGAAGGTATCGAATCAAAAAGGAATGTAAGTACAGATTTTTTCTTACCTAAAAAGAGGAATGACAAAACTGAGAATGTTAAAGTATGTCGGGCCGCACTACTTACAATTTTGCAAGAGAGTAAAAACCGAGTGCATTTGATTTGCAAAAAGTACCTTGAAACAGGAGTCGTGCCTTCTGAAACTCGTGGAGGAGCACGCCAAGTTGATAAATATAACATAAAGAAAGAGAGCATCAAAGCTTTTATTAAATCATTTATTCCAGTTCAAAAACACTACTGCAGAGCCAAAAACAAACATAGGCAATACCTCCCAAGTGAACTTAACATTACAAAAATGTGGAAAATGTATAATAAGCAGCATCCAACTGAAGAACTAAAAAATGTGAGTATGACTTTTTCCGACTTGTTTTTTCTGAGAACTTTAACATTGGTTTTGACTCTCCTTACACTGATAAGTGTTCAACCTGTACAAGGCTTGAGTGTGAACTAGGTACAGAAAAAGATGTAGGCAAACGTGGAACTCTAAAGCTAGAACTAAAATCCCACAAAGTCCGTGCTGAAAGATTCTACAAACTTTTGCAGGAAAACAAATGACACAGAGCTTATTCTAAGCTACGATTGTCAAAAGAATTTGATTTTGCCGAAAATACCAGACCAAGCGGCGTACTATAAGCGCCAGCTATCTTTACAACTTTGTAATTTGTGAGGGACATTCTAAAGTCCCCTTGAATTCAGAAAACACTTTTTCTTATCTCTGGACAGAAAACCAGTATGCAAAAGGGTCCAATCAAATTGCATCTGCGGTTTACCACAGGCTAATAAGCGCTAACATGGAAAATGTCACCATGGTCAAACTTTTCTCTGACGGTTGTGGTGGACAAAATAAGAACACGACTGTAGTGGGCATGATTGCTCGTTGGCTCCTGAAAGATGCACCTAAACATGTTACTAAAGTTGTACTACTCTTTCCAGTAGTCGGTCATTCTTTTATCCCCCCTGACCGAGTTTTTGGAGTCCTTGAAAGAAAATTTCAAGATCTGAGTGTCGTCAATAATCCCGATGAGTACACTGAAATAATTGAAAAGCACTGTACTGTTGTGAAACTCGGGACAGATTGTCCTGTGAGTGATTGGAAAAGTGTAACCGATGCTGTTGTAAAAGCACCAGGACAGTGGCATTTTCAATTTCAAAAGGCAAAGAAGTTTATCTTTTCTAGAAGTAAAAGTAATCCAAACTCCGTTCTGATTCAAGGAGAAGCAAACTATTTATTTGAAATAGGTGAGAGTAAGTCTGTGATGAAAAGGGGAAAAATTTTTGACAATGCGGTTTTGAGAGTGATACAAGAAGGACACCTAGTGAAACAAATGAAAATCAATGATGTGAAATGCTTACTAGATCTCCACTATAGAAATGACTGGCAACAAGTTGAAGTTTTTCAAGGACTTATTCCAACTACCTACTACCAATAGGTAATGAAGGTGAAGAGGATGATGATGATTTTGAGCTGAATGAAGAGGATGAGCCTATGATTGAGTGAATGGTTTTTTATAAACAACACAGTGTTTTTAAAACTCTTTGTACAAAAAAATGCATGGTATTGAAAAGAAATATGTTTGTGTTCATTTAACAAAACCTAACCTAACGACATACAATGTACTGTATTCAGAAAAAGGGATAAATGTATGGTTCTGTTAAGTTTTTAACTTATTTTGGAATGGCAAACGCAATTTAACTGCTTTTGGAACCGAAATGAAAAAGCAAATGGCGGACAGTAAGTTTCCAAAAGCAGCTAAATCATGATTACTGTTCCAAAACCAGCTATACCAGATATTTAATAGGCTGCAGTAATTATAATGTTTGTACCATTTCATACATGCTTTAACAACAACATGCTTAATTTTTTACCCTTTTTTAAAAAAATAAATCGTAAAAATATCATTGATGTGAGATAGGCAATCAGTTTTTGGCGTTTACCCAAAATGAATTCAGAGTGGATTTACCCTGTTTTGGAATTTGGCTACTTATTTATTAGAACAAATAATAGTTCACAATTTTAAAATTGGTAGCAGCACTTATCGGCCTGTAGCAAAATAATTATAAATAGTTTTAAATTTATCTACCAGGTGGCAGCCAAGGTTACTAGTAGATACAGTGACTAGATAGAGACAGTGTGGCCACATGAAAGCGGCCGCCATGTTTTTCCTAAAAGTAATGTTATCTGCCATAAAGTATAATGTAATTTATTTTCAAAATATTTATAAAACCTTTTGTTTTATTTCATAAAGGCCTCGTAAACAACTTTTTAAATGTTAAAAAGTAGTTAGAAAGCAGATAAGTTGTTTAAAATTAAATAACCTATAAAAAATAATGATTTATCACATTTTTTATTAGCCTATGCCGATAGTTGAGTAGCCTACAAACTGACGTTAATTATAAACTAATAAAGCTATATCAAAACAAGTTGCACTATTATTTTCTTTGTTCAATTCTACGTTAAAAAAATCATGTTGAAGTTCAATTACATTATTTATGCGGTTTATTTGAATAAAAGTTAAGGTTTTGTATTATTTTCAAGGAACCAAATTTTCAATAATTAGTAGCTATCTGAAAAAGTATTTGACTGGTCATAATGAAATTGATTTTAATTTTCAACTGATTTTAGGTTTCAATTCAGTTTGAAAAGCAAAATCTTAAAAATGATTTTCTTAAAGCTAAATTTGAAATTTTTCCTAACTTAATGAATAAATTAAAATATCAAAAATTCAAAGTATAACAAAACGAAAAATAAAACAACGAATAAGCCTAAATCAAAATGCAAAATTATTATCCTGTTGTTAATTAGCCTTTTTTTATCAATGAAATATGAATACATTTTACAAATTAAATATTTTCAAAGTTACACTTTCAGATTTTTACAATGCATTTATTTCCATCTGATTTATTTTTAAATAAGCGAAGCAATTAAAACTTTCCTAACTAACTAATTTATTTCTATTTCAATTGAAAGCTAATAATAAAATTAATGTCTCTAACAACAATTTAACATCGAAATTACACTTCTTTGATTTTGAGGTTAGGCAATTCAAGTTTAAGTTATTCAAAGCCGAAAACAGGTTTCATTATTAATTTCCCTCATTATTTCAGTTAGGCCTACTTATTAATGTGATTCTTGCCTTAGATTGTACCTTCACCAAGACTAAAAGAAAGAAAAAATAACGATGACAATTTAATTTGAAAACTGTAAACAAACGTAGGGCTAACACGGACGAAATTATAGGTTTCGGCCAAAAACAGTTCTTAAAATTGTGTAGTACTAATATTTATTGCATTTATCTTTTCTATTGATAAAAAGGCTTAGCCTATGTTATGAACTTTTTAAAATGTTGTAAATAAAAGACTTTTGGTATGCATTTACTTCTGAAATATGCGCGCTGAAAAGATTCCGTAGAGTGGCGGGAGTAGCCTAATCTGCTGTTATTTCCTTATTAATTTGGTGCAATATCACATACTTCAACACAAATCGCTTTAAAATAACTATTACGTTTATTTTAAAGTAAAAACTAACAAAAATATCTGTTAAAAAATCGGTAAAGTCGCTTTTACAATATGTGAACGTATGAATGTAATGTAAACAGATACGAATTTAGGAAAAACATGGCTGCCGACATCTTGACCAATAGGAAACAAGACCTCACTTGGCCACACTGTCTCTATCTAGTCATTGTACTAGTAGATATAATATCTACAGTGTGGACATATGAATGCGGCCGCCATGTTTATCCTAAAAGTAATGTTATCTGCCATGAAGTATATATAATGTAATTTCTTTTTAAAATATTTATAAAACCTTTTGTTTTATTTCATAAAGGCCTCGTAAACAACTTTTTAAATGTTAAAAAGTAGTTAGAAAGCAGATAAGTTGTTTAAAATGGAATAACCTTTAATTAAAAAATAATGATTTAGCCTACTATCACATTTTTTACTAGCCTATGGAGATAGTTGAGTACAGACGTTGATTACAAACTATTAAAGCTATTTCAAAAAAAGTTGCACTATTATTTTTTTTCAATTCTAAGTTAACAAAAAACATTTTGAAGTTCAATTACATTATTTGAATAAAAGTCAAGGTTTTGTATTATTTTCAAGGGATCAAATTTTCAATAATTTGAAGCTGTCTGAAAAAGAATTTGACTGGTCATAATGACATTTTTTTAATTATATTTAACTCTCAAGTTATAGACATTTTCGTTTTAAAAACTTTCAAATTTTCTGAGATAATATTTTCACAGAACAGGATCAAAGTACAATATTACAATCACAGCTACATATATTAAAACTAAACCAATTGTCTTGCATATATATTCATCGACTTACTACTAAATACAGAGCAAGTAGAAATTTTTTTTTTGAGGAATACATTTTTAAACAAAAAGTTAGATACCTTTTAACAAAAGTGTCTCTAATATAATGGCAATTTAAAATTTGCCCTAATTCCACAGTTTGCATTTTTTCTAAAATAAACATTTTTATATTTGCTTTAGGCCAGTCGGTAGGAGTAAATTTATACTAAAAGTTCCAGTAATTTACAATACGGCTGATTTTTTTTTATATGTACATTAAAGTATGTAGATTAACATAAAAAAAGTTTACCAGTCTATCAATTTCCCAAAGTCGAAAAAAAAATCGATTATCATTTTTTTTTCGATTATCCTTAATATTTCGAACTGGGATGAAGATAGAGAAAAATACAAAATACCACCGTGTAGGGGAGGTATTTTTCAATAAAAAAGGTCATATGAACTTATTTCGTCCGAGCAATGGTTTGTCTGGAGAAAATTCGTTAATGCAGGTATGTATTTTGCAGCAGGGGAAATCACTAAAAGGGGACATCTTATTCATATATGAAGCTTTGGCTCATTCTAAATTGGCCAAATTTTAATTTATCGAATTGAAGCTTGACGTAGGAGTTAAAATATATATTTTAAACATTTATGCTGAGTCTCAGCTTGTTATGTTGAAAATGACCCGATCTAGGAGTCGATTTCGATTATCGATTTTAGGAGTACCGGACCCACGAACTAATTTCAATCTATTCCAGTTTCGTCAATTTTTGGAATATCAACATCAAATTTGTTTTACAAGTTGAGTACACCAGTATAAATATTCTTAGTAAGTATGAACAATTTTTTGCATGGTATTTTTAAAAACGAGGCGCTTGAAAATAGTCTTCTGTTTTACCTATCTCGTTTTAACTATAACACCTTTGGATTCAACGACTCCATTTTCGACATTTTTGAACATATCGACAATGAATACTTAAGTATTCATTGATCATTGATATCGATTTAAAAATTGGTACAGAAGTTAAAAACACAATTGTTTTTTGCTATACTTATTTTAAAAACTATATTTAAAAAATTGACTAATCTGCAGCCGATTAACTCAAGCGTTTTGATGAAAAATCTAAAAAGGTCTAAAATTATACTTTTTTATGTTACTTGTGCTTTGAAAAGTAAATAATAAAAAAGGTTTATACTCTTTGATCTTGTTTGAATCTATATATTTAACTTGTAAAGAAACTTTCAGGTTGATATTTTGAAAATTTTCTAAACTGGAGCTGTTTAAAATGAATTGGTGGGTCCGGTACTCCTAAAGTCGAGAAACCCATTGATAAGTCAAGTGGCTCTAGATCGGGTAATTTTCAAGATAACAAGCTGAGACTCAGCATAAATGTTAAAAATATATATTTTAACTCCTATGTCAAGTTTCAATTCGATATATTAAAATTCGGCCAATTTAGAATGATCCAACGCTTCATATATGAATGAGATGTCCCGTTTTAGTGATTTACCCTGCTGCAAAATACATACCTGCATTATCGAATTTTTTCCAGACAAACTATTGCTCGGACGAAATAAGTTCACATGACCTTTTTTATTGAAAAATACCTCCCCTACACGGTGGTATTTTTTATTTTTCTCTATCTTCATCCCAGCTCGAAATATTAAGGATAATCGGAAAAAAAAATGATAATCGATTTTTTTTCGAATTTGGGAAATCAATAGACTGGTAAACTTTTTTTTATCTTAATCTACATACTTTAAGGTACTTATAAAAAAAATCAGCCGTATTGCAAATTACTGGTAGTTGTAACCTATACCGACTGGGCTATTGTAAGTTTCAATATATGAAATTTGAAAAAATATTTTCTAGTTTTAAAACAATTAAAAGTTTCTTCGTTGCAATAAAAAGAGAGTATTGTCTTTGAAACTTTTTAGTAGTGTAAGTTTCTCATACTCTAAATTAAAAGCAGAATAACCCTCGAGACTTGCTATACAAGTGTCACAAACTTTATTGTTTTTTTTTAATACTTGATGAAATGTATCCACAAATTGAATATGAAACATTCTTTTCTGCCCTATTCAATGTAATTTCTTTGATAAGCAAAACTTTGGGTAAGTTTACTGGCTCTTCAGTAGTAAGTCAGAAAATTCCTCCCTTTCATATTTTTTATAACTTTCTTTGGAGGTGTCTCTCCAAATATTGTGACAACATTATAAGCTTTAAATTAGACTTGAATTGTAATGCATTTGGCACAGGCTGTTTGGCTCTAACTAAGCTAAACAAATTTTCTAAACAATCTTGTGTAAACCTACCTGTAAACACAAATTGATATTTTTTATCATCTAACAAAAATTTTTGAATCTCTAAAATTGAAGTGGATGAATACACTTTTAGGGGCTAACTTGAACTTGAGTTGATCTTGGAATTGTACCAAATCATTCAAATGGGAAGAAGAGGCAAATTTATATGATAAATGGTTTTTATCTAATGTATCCTGCGGAATTTCAATAACTTTATTGTTCAAAAAAGTTGATATTAAGTTCTTGGACAAATGAACCGGGTCTGCAATGATATAAACTTTTAAATTTTTATCACTAGGATGTAGAAAATAATTTTTAATTTGTGAAAATCGCCCAGCAATAATGTTGTAGGTTTTCCAAAGTGATTGGTTGGAAGAACCCATGTCAGATGTGATACTTATCACATTCAACCCAATTTCCCTAGATTTAATTAATAATTTCAGACAAATGGTCCCCTCTCACTGAATCTCCAGTGAAATGATATGCAATTGTTTGTTTCCACCTACTGTTTATTCCACCTAACATTAATACTATGGCATGTGTTGCAAGCCTCGAGGGGTTGTTTTTACCATTTTCAAGACTAACAAAACCCAGGTACCCATTAATGGCAGTATCGTACAACTTTCCAGGCATTATTGACATTTCATATAAAACAAGACAACAATCTTTTTCTCTTTCATCGGAAAAATGTTCAATTTTAATTTTTTTAAATTGGAAAACTTGGTCTTGGATTCCAGGTTTAAAACTAATGTCCTGGACACGTCTCCTTAGAGTCCTATGTAAAAGGAGGGGGAGGTTTTTCTTAAGAAGTTCGTTGTATCCTGCATTACCACAAGCAAACTTAAGTTTTAAACCTCGCTTAATTGTTTCGTCGTCCCATTTGGTTTTTGACCTAACATTATATTTTATTTTATTTTGACCTAACAAAGCTTTCATTTGATTAGCACTAAATACTTTTGTCAGACACTTCAAATAACTTTTCTGCTCTACACTTTTGATATCCCGCTTTGTTTTTCTTAATCGATTTAAAAAAATCTTATTCCTACGCACAACTTTTGTATATGCTTTATTATAGGCTTGTAACCTTTCCTTTAGGTCTTTTCTTTTCATCCTAGAATGAAGAGGGGCTGAAGGAGCTAGTGATGATGACAATGAAGTTGATATAGGACTATCTTCATATGTTTTTTCTCTTCTTCCTGTAGAGCTTGGTTCATCTGTCTAAAATCAGTAAAATTTATGTAAGGTAGGGAAGGGAAGGATTATAATTGCACATAATATGAATATAATTTATCCATTTTAATCTTACATCCTGAATTGTCCGAGAAGTGCATAGTTCCTGCACTTCTAATACTCTTTTCTTTTTCAATGGAGATCTTCTCACTACAGGAGGCTTTCTAACTTATTTGGGAGGAATGTGGGGAAATATTGTTGGTACAGCATTAGGTTTCAACCTTCTTTTTAAATCTGCTCTGTGTTGTTCGAACATATGTGGTGTGAAATGAACCTGTGGAAATAAACACAACAATATGAATTTTGTTTTCAATCAGCACTAACAAAAAGTAATACATATAACTTAACCAACATGTAAAAGCAATTGGTAATAATGTGTTAGTGCCTCAAACAAGCTTTAATTAAATTGAAGCTCATTTTGAATTGATTTCTATCTTCTGTAATATGAAAGTGAAAACTTATTAAGTTTTAAATGAAGAAATAAACTCTACGCTCAACGTTTATAACCCTAAATTACCTTTACAAATATTTACACCTTAAAATATGCATAATTATGAACCGTGATATTAATAAAATTATTATAAATTGTTGCATTGTGGGGCTAGTACCCTTTCTTTTCATCACAGTATTTTGTTGTACCTCACAGAGATAAGTTGTATTTGTAGGTTTCCAATTTTTCCTCTTCGCCTTTATTACCCACACTTTTCTCTGTTTCGGATCACTTGGGAACCTCTTCATAAGGAATCCTTTAGAGTAACTGTTGGAGCATCCAACGACACAACAACCAGGCATCTAAAATAAAAATTTAAAAAAAAATGTTTTAAGCGTAACCTGCCTTTACAAGTGTTAATAATCATATAAAATACAAGCAACTATGCCATGAGGTTTGTGTAATGAGGGTACAATGTACTACGAGGGGCTGATTTTGTTTGTGTTTGTGAGTTGGTAAAAGTTTCTAATGTCACTTTGTATATTGCATATCATATCATTAAAGTCATATAATTATACAAACGAATATGATTGTTTTTATTTCCCTTTGTGTCTAACTTTGTCTTGCATTAGTAAAATTATTCATAGCATTTAAGTACACATCCACCACTGCAACTGAAGAGTTCGTTTTGTTGTGTTAGTGCTTAACTGTTAACTGATTGTTTAACACGTTTTACAAATATTTTTCTATAAGAAACATCGTCGAGCTTCAGCTTGGTCCATTCAATCATAGAACCATATCTATTCTACACTCAATAGTTTACCCAACGGTCTTAAAAGATGCTTCTAGAGATGCGTGGTATACAGTAATGCTAAGCAGCCGAGTAGACGCGTCGATGTCACAGCAGCTATGGCTGGGCGGGGTGGGCGCCAACAGCCAGGAACAGGCCCATGTGGTATTCTATACATCTTGACACAAACTTACTTCTCAGATTAATTATGATGAAGTAAGTACAGTCAATGACTACATATCAATAAGACGAAAAGTTCCAATGTTAAAAATTCAGCCCAAGAAAGCAGGTATAAAAGTGTGTTTTTGCCACCCGCCGTTAGGAACGCTGAGCGCGCTTTTTGCCGACAAGTGTGGGATTTCAATGAAGTGCAGAAGAAGAGACTGGGGGAGGGGGAGAGAGAGAGAGAGAGAGAGAGCTAGAGCATTCGTTTTCCTCGAAAACTGAGCTGTGCAGTGTGAGAGTAAAAACCACGCTTCAATATTACACTACTATTTAATACACTTAGAAGAGCTGTAAAATTATAAAACTTTTACGATTCGTAGTTAAGAACCATACGATTCCAATGCTGTAAACAAAGTTTAATTAAATGACTTGTTTCTTATTTCTTTGATCAATATTACAACATTGATGTTTAGTTCACTTTGATAATGACATACAATTTTCACTCTGCTGGAAAGATTTTTTAATTTTTGGTCAGAGACAAAGTGTCTGTTAGAAATTTTTATAAAGGTTCAAATTAATGTGCAGTTTTAATACAATAAAGAACAAATGTTCCTCAAGGATTTGAAATTAAAAATATAACAATACTGGAAATGTTATACTTAAAGTTATAACTACAGTACTAGAAGTATCAACCCCTGCTCGCTTCGCTCACCAAACCCAGCGGTGAAGCAAATGCAAACAGATTACCACTTATAAAACAAAGGTGTCAATCATGGGAAGTATAAAAATTTATTTTTATTGTGAAGGGGCTGTTACCCCCCAGTTCACCAATTAGACGTAACTATGTAAATTTCGTATGTTATTATTTATTTTATTTCCTATAAAACACTTAAAATTAATAATTGCCAAATTTTCAGTTCTCTAGCAGGAAAGTAGGCTATAACAATCAACATTCTAGCCTACGTTACACAGGGATAGTGTAGCATTTTATTAGTAAAACTATTTTTTCAATCAGTTCAGTAGTTCTAGAGATTACCCCGACCCCCTACATACAAACAAATTTTACTTCTTTTTAGGCTCTTTATAATATTAGTAGACTATAGATTATATTTTGCACTGTTATACATAAGTTGAAATACAGTTTTAATACAACAAACAACATATTTCTCAAGGATTGGAAAATAAAAATGCAACCATACTGGAAATATTATACTTAAAGTTATAAAATATTATATTTTGTGCTGTTATACATAAGATGAAATAGAAGTTGAAATACAACAAACAACATGTTCCTCAAGGATTGGACAATAAAAATACAACAATACTGGAAATATTATACTTAAAGTTATAAAATATTATATTACTGTATTATATTATATATGTATGTTGTACTTTTAAAATTAACTGAACACAGGACACGGTACCTCAACTTACTGTCTGGTAGTTCTGCAAAATCGTAATTTCCGCAGTTAACTATCCAGTCTATGCATCTGTAAATAGGCTAATAACTTTGCATTGATCCCATAAAGTTTAATTATTTTAAACACATCTATCAGTTTATTTTTTCCTATTACCAAAATCCTTTTTTTTAAATAATTGGAATATAAATGCTACTTCAGCAGCGAAACATAACTAACAAAATAGTCTCAAGTCCCTCTGATTTAAATAATTCTTTGTATAATAAAATCATTTATCAGTATAATTTATCAGCGCTCCACAAAAGTGAGATGTGTAAAATCCAATATAAAATTCAAATTTAGCACTTCAAAAAACATAAAGAAAGTGAGTTTCGTCAAAAATGGTAGACAAATAACAAATTTGGGTTTCACGTTCGCTTGGTTTGTTTCAGAAATATTGCAATATAAGATTTGTAATCAGTGCATAAATAACAGTGTGTTAATAAGAAAATTATTTTTCCCTGTGTTTTTAATGGTGGGGGGGCACATATTGATAATTGAGAATTTAGGACTTTTCTGGTTAACTGTACTTTGAGGTGCTTCCATCCTGCTCCACCTATGGCTTGATTTTTAAAAACTCGGAATCAAACCCATGACTATCAATTCGTAAATATATATATTTGAAATTTGACAGTTTGAATCAATTGTATGTTTTGTAAAGGAACAGTTTGAGGCATTAAATTTTACAAATTCAAGTAACATTAAAACGGCCGTATCTACAAACACTTTTAATGTCCGCCTTTTAGAAAGGTAAAAAGATTTTGTACACTAAATAAGTCTGCAAGCGGACAACATACGTGGAAAGTTTCATCTCTATATTGTTAGTGGGTTTTAACTAATAATTTTTAATTAAAATATCGCATACAGACTGATAGACGGAACGCTCATTTTAGGACATACCTACTTTCATAGGAATTTTTCAATCATTTTTACGCTTAGAATCATATCCTGAATGGCGTTTTTCGCCAGTTAGTGCACGCCCCTCTTGGGGGCGATGTCCAGGATCGGACGGCGATACTATTTTATTGCAATAATAAATTTAGTCAAATGCGTTTCATTTATTTTGACCCAGAAAACTGTTTTTTTACACAAATTTGTATTAAATTTATGCAATTAGTAAGTACTTAAGAGTAGTCCTGGTTACTAAACCATATTTGCAATATTTTTATTGGCAGAATCTATTTCACTTAGGAGGTAAAATGGAGGCAATACTCAGTGTTTGTGTAACTTTCCATAGTTAATTAATAAAGCAAACACATTTTAAAACACGAAAAACTTTATGCTAAAATGTTTATAAATGCAATATTATCGATACAATATTGTTTGTTGCTTTTTTAGAGCAATAATAAAGTCAACAAAAATAGAATCAGCTGGTGCCGATTGTTACTATATCATCACAAACAATAAGTCAGACAAAATTCAAATCAGCTGACTTCTACGAGTTTAGTATTAACTGAAACAATTCTTAAAAGAACTTACCAATAATATAAATTTAATAAAAACTTGTATAAACAAGCAGCTTTCTGTGTCAAAATAAATGAAACTGATTTGATTAAATCTAAACCGATCCTGAACATCGCCCCCAAGAGGGGAGGGACATGCACTGTCTGGCGAAAAATACCATAAGTCCGTTATTCTCTAACCAATTTTTTTAAACGAACTTAATCGATAGGGAATTCAATTTGCAAAAAAAGTTATTCTTGACATTTTTTCGGGAAAGGGCTAGTTATTTCGTTATTTCCGTTCGAAAGTTTTAAACGGTCGCCATTTTGAAAATATTGAAGTCACGTCAAATTAACTTTTTTCCCATTTAGGTAATACTATAATACAAAAGGTTGATATAAATTTGGTATTTAGTAATTTTTTAGATATGCATTAAACAAAAAAAACATTTTGGTCACAGTAGGACAATTGAATGATTTTAGACAAATTAACAGTGATTTGGTGTTTATTTTGTACCCAGGAACGATTTCAGAAAATATGTGACAAGAGTTATGAAGCACCCTGTTTAATAACCCTCTTTTTACCCTCGTTATTACATATTCCCATTAAAAATTAACTGTCAATATATTTTAATAAACTTCACAAAGTCTTTGAGTCTTATGTTGATTAATTCCCTACGACTTCTACGAGAATTAATTCTCGCACAAATACAACACAACATTAAGGAAAACTTTATAAATTCATACCTTTCTTTGTCTTTCACTGGAAACCTGAAAAATTATAAGTCTGGATTTTTCACAGATGTATTGTTGCAGTTTTTATAGGAACATTTAGATCCTCCACTTTTTGAACAGGACTGCATTGCAAAATGTAACAGCTATTTACTTTACACACTAACAGTATTTACACTATAAACCATATTACATACTAAAACCATATTTACAAACTTACATTACTTAAAAAACATTAGAAAAGAAAACCAACTAAAATGTATTTATTTAGTACACTGCTATTACAATGTGGGAAATGAATCGCATTGACAAATATGGGGCTTGTCCGAGACACAACAATCTGCGCTCAAGGTCACATGACAGTCGGACCTCTCTGTCTCTCCTTCTCTTTCCATTCTTGTCACACACTCGGCCTGCAAAACGCGCAATGAGAGCTCCTAGCGACGAGGTGCATGAACTAACTTTTCGTCGCCTTAATGTGAAAACCTCGTAAGTCGAAAAAAACCAAAATCGCTTTTATTTGATTTTTAGTTAGAAAACCTCGGTTTTCATGTATTTTAATGATAAAAGTTGGTATTTTTGCACTGCGCTGCTTTCTACAGGCAAAAAACTGAACCACGTATATCGTGTGGCCGCTAGGTTTGGAGAGAAAACCTTGTAAAAGTTGTTGTGTAAAGTGGTGTTGAAAACGTGTTTCAATTTCAAATGTTTTCTTATTTGGGTGAAGATTTCATTACCAGGTAAATATTATATTATTTTCTTAAGTTAGTATAACTTTAACAAGATATTTAATCATTAAATTTAGTCTAAAAAAGGAACTAATAAGAATGAAAACCACTCAAATAGGTTAGGTCTATCTTTGTAGTATGAAAACCTCGTGTTTCTGACATACAAGGTTTTCACACTAACATGCTTACAACTCAGGACTATGTCTACTGCCAAATTTCCACAGAATTACAAGGTTTTCATTCTTATTTGTTGCTATGTGAATCCTAAAATTTAAAGCTAATGAAATTTGTTTGTCAATATTGACTAAGATATTGTATGGAAACAAATGAAGGAAAAACAAATGAGCATGAATTGATTAACATTCCAACAAGTTCGCGAATTACCAAAGGAATTGATAAAAAACAACTTATTAGTGACTTCCTAGGGGATCTTCCTAAACTTGAATCTCACTATTGTAGGAAGAGTAGTTCCAAGCTTTATTTAGAGCCAAGATGGAAATCCAAGTCGGAACTCTTTAAAGAGTATAAAGAATTTTGTAAGTCTAAAGGTAAAGAAAGCCTAATTGCGTCTGACTGTTTATTTTATACTATATTTTCAGAAAGTAATTTGTCACTATTCACCCCCAAAAAAGACCAATGTGACCTATGTTGTGCCCATTTACAGGGTAACATAGAATTGCAAGAGTACAACGACCACATTTCTAGCAAAACAGCAGCAAGACAGCAGAAAGAAGATGATAAAACAAAATCAAGAGAAAATACTGCAGTTTATACAATGGATTTGCAGGCTGTGCTACTATGCCCATCATTAAATGCTTCAGCTCTATACTATCGAACAAAACTTAAAGTTCACAATTTTACACTATATGACCTTAAATCAGGAGCTGGTTATTGTTTTCTTTGGGACGAGAGTGAAGGTGGTTTGAGTGCGGATGAGTTCTGTAGTATTTTATATGAATTTTTGACAAGTGAGGTAGACACAAGCAAATACAGTAATGTAATACTATACAGTGATGGATGCACCTATCAAAATAGGAATAGTACTTTGTCTAATACACTTCTTTTGGCATCATTTAAAACCAGCTTAACTATAACGCAAAAGTTTCTGGAGAAGGGTCATACCCAAATGGAGTGCGACTCAATGCATAGCAGAATCGAGAGAAGGCTGAGAAACCGGGAGGTATATTCTCCAGTTGCATACTTTGAAGCATGCAGAACAGCTAGGGTAAATCCACAACCCTATAAAGTGCAATACCTAACCCACAAGTTTAAAAAAAAAATTTAGTACCTTATTATTTGTAACATCAATACGTCCTGGCCACAAAAAAGGGGACCCACAAGTAACCAACATAAGATGTATACTGTATACTCCTAATGGAGAGTTGGTAATTAAATAAAAATACTCAGATGATTTTTCTTTGCTTCCAAGAAGGGTGAAAAAACCCTCTGATGATGTAATTCTTGAGAGTTTGTATAACAAAGCAATACCGCTCCAGGCAACAAAGTTCAGACATCTGCACGAAATGAAGGCAGTCTTACCCAGAGAAGTTCATAAGTACTATGATGAATTGCCCCACTTCTGTAAGTCTGGTAACAGAGTATGTGAGGACAGAAATAAATGTGCTTGTACTATAGCAGTAAGTGCAAAATAGGCTTTTAGTAAGTGTCCTTACCATAAAATAGTTGTTAATAATGTGATTTCATAACTTTGTAATAAAAATATTTTTGTGTTCAGCTTAATTTTTTGTTTTCATACATCCATAATCTTTATTAATTTATGCAGCGCCATGGCAACTGTTTTTTCTTTTTAAAGATAGGTCAGTTGAAACAGGAAATTAATTATTTATAATTAAATTAATATATATATATATAAATAGGCTATATACACACAGACCTAAATAATGTTATTAAAAATTAACAGTACTATAATTTTTGAATGTTTTTGTTTTTACTAAGAGTGAAAAGCTTGTATATAAACAAAAATTTTAATTATGAAAACCTTGTAAATCAAAATTAAAATGAAAAACAAGTATATCACGCAGTGCATAAAAGGTAAAACCTTGTAAGTCTGAATAAAATATATAGCAACATAAATTTTTAGTAATCATTACAACAGAAAGTCTTTCAATAATAAACAAGAACTAAACAAATTCAACTGGTTATCAAAACTTACAAAATGTCGCATTTATACCTACTTTCCTGGGCTGAATTCTACCCATTTAAACTGTTCGTCTTATTGATATGTAGTCATTGGTACAGTCTTTGCCTCAAAAAAAAGTCGCAAAGTAAATGTATATGTAATTTGTTATCGAGTTTTATAATTTACTAATAAATCAATTTTGAAACATTTTGATAGTTATTTTAACTTGCCTATTATCATCTACCATCTACTATTAAAAATGAACTTCAAAATCCTACATATGTGATATTTTTAACATACCTGTTGTATAATAATATAGTGTGGGGGGGGCGACAAATTCAAGCTTGTCCCCTCAAAAAAGCCCTAGATCCGTCTCAGTCTCTAATAAAAGTTACTTTCTTTCCAGAGGACGTGTGAAGGGACTATTTTTAAGAAACTTGAAAATTTTGTCCCGTCTCGAAAGATATCGAAACAGAATAATAAATCTGCAATATTTGTTATATTTACGTTAATTTCATGTAGGAGAAGGTAAGCGATGTATCCGTAAGGTGCTGCCACCTGGTTTAGTAAGGTTGAAGCTGCGAATCATCTTTGCCAAAGCTTGGATAGTGCTGCTACCTATATCGTATATCCACAATGTAAATATGATTCATCAAAATAATTGTTTTAGGCCTAATTATTATTCATTACTTTAACGATTAAAATAAAGGATGGATATTAATTTGTGATGTCTCCTATAATAATAATTTCAAATTTGACCATTACTGTATCAATATAAATAGTTTTAAATAATATTATTAATTAAATTGTCTACATTCAGGCATATTGATTATTTTTTATAGTAGGCCTAAAATTGATATCGAAATAAAAGTTACTAATTTTTTTAAATCGAATGATAGTAACTATCCTAGCCTCAAAATAATTTCTCTTTATTTGTAAACTTATTTGCTGCAAAACTAGTGGCTGTTTCTTTTGTTGTTAAACTTGATATTGTGATATTACTTATAATAGTAGGCCTATAGGTATATTTCCCTACTTATAAGTTTGAAATAATTTTAGAGATTATTAAGTAATTTTATAGTCTATAGGCTATAAACATAATATTCTTAATATTACGCCTACTGATTAAAACCTACTGAATATTTTGGCCTACTGAATTTTCTGAAACGTTGACTGAAAAAAAACTGTCGCATCTCATTTTCCTTTAAATATTTAATATAATTGAATTCTGATTTCTGTTTATGGCAACCTCTTTAGGCGAGAGTGACAACATAAGAAAGCAAACTTTTAGGTTTTTCAATTTTGGGCGTCAAAGGCAAAGGGTTTCTCGAAAATGTTGAATGGTAATATTAGGAAGTATAAAATCGGGGCTCTGCGCTAACCCAAAAAACAGCAAAATGGCTCTGTTAAAACTATTAACGTTCAGAGCTGGTTTGTGTCTCAAATCTAAGAAACTTTACTGTACTTTAAAAAACAAAAGCGTATTTTTTTACAAACTATTAGGTTTTGAGATATAAGGACAAACCAAAACTAGGACAGTCCAGCGCGTTGTGAAGTGCCCAGATCGAAAACTTGGATTTTACATCACCATTCCTTCTCAATGACAAGCCTATACAAATATTCAAAACTTCTCGACATTTTGTCAGGTAAATAGCCTATGCCTGATTGATGACTACATGTTGCGCAAATTTCGACTACGTAATGTCAAAGACTATCAACATTTTAAAGGCGAATGAGAATAGTTGGAGGTTAGAGCCAATGACTACATATCAATAAGACGAAAAGTTCCAATGTTAAAAATTCAGCCCAAAAAAGCAGGTATAAAAGTGTGATTTTGCATCCCGCCGTTAGGAGCGCTGAGAGCTCTTTTTTGCAGACGAGTGTCGGATTCAATGAAGTGCAGAAGAGAGACTGGGGGAGGGGGGAGAGAGAGAGAGAGAGATAGAGCATTAGTTTTCCTCGAAAACTAAGCTGTGCAGTGTGAAGGTAAAAACCACGCTTCATTATTACACTACTATATGTGGTCACTGATATGTAGTCATTGGTTGGCCTAAGCCTACTGTCAAGAATTGATCAGTTTTCTGCAAAAGAATGCATATAGAGAAGATAACAAGAACATGAATAATAAACACTAGTTTGTTGAAACAACTGGGTCGAGTCAAAAATTGTACTATTGGTTCCCAAAAAAATACATAACCACTAACCACATATTCTTACACGAATTGCAATTTTATTGTAAAACGAAACACAAAAGACGCGTAGGCTATACCAAATCTGAACTTAATAGCCTGCCTAACTTAGCATACTAGGCTAAAGTTATGAATTTTACTTAGGCTCGCATTAAAATGCCAGTCATTGAAATCTTGCGAAAATTCTAAAAAATTTACCCCCAATTTTTATGACTTTTCTCGGCGATAAACACGATAAAGCAAAAACAAATTTTGTGTCCTTGTGTCTGCCTGTGGACACGATATATGCACTCACAGACGTCGTAGAAAACTTCTGGGAGGTGCCAAAATCTTTGTAATTTTATTTCGGAGAGTTGAAAAGCTTTTTAGCGTGACAGCAACGTGATGTGCGTGACAAAAACGTCACTTTTTTATTATTTAAAAAAAAAACACGAGCCGAAGTCTCGAAAAAGTATTCCATTTTTTCATCTTGTTTTTCATAACAATATCGCGCGCAGTCGTAAATCTGTCTTACGCTCGTATGAATCTTTTTATAAATTTTTTCCACAAAACGGCCTCAACGTTTTACATTTTTTACTGAAATATTTTACAAATTATTTTTCTATTGTATATTTGATAACAGAGATTTATTTAAAAAAAAATAATATTGAACTTGACCCGTGAGAAGATAAAATATGCTTGATAGAATAAACTAGAACACAGACTCTTACAACTATTAGCCTACGTTGACGCACGAACTACAATAATCAAACTATAACTAACCTAACGTAGGTTAACGTAGGTTTAAGTCACGTTCATTTTAGTTTTGTATAAAAACTAGGCTGGAAACACTTAACAGTTTGGTTATAGTTTGATTATTGCAGCTCGTGACTCACTGAAGATGATAGGACTGTCTCTGAAACGCGTTTGATTAATAAATGTAGGGATTGGTTGTGACATTCTGTACTCGAGTTTCATTCGATCTTGATTTATTTTCCCGGATAAATTACTATAGGCCTTGTCGACACCGGATATGCTACCACAGATAAGCAGAGAATGTCGTCCGGGAAATAGGCATAATATAGGAGGTATTATGTACGTTTCTTGGCAAAATACTCTAAAATATCTTACACTATATAGTAGGCCTATTAATTATAGTGCGCATATGATACAGTTGTGTCGTGTCTAGATCCTGAAACAACGAACATTTACATCCAATTAAAATATAGGCCTACACTCAAAAATTAATTTTAAAAATGCAAAAATTGAAACAATATAACAAAAGAGTTTAGTTTTCCGTCTATCTGTCTGTATGTGTTTTTTACTTAACCCTTTATAGGTTACTGGTTAGTTAATTGACCAACATTGTTTTGTCCTGGGTGGGCAAGAATTTTTTTTCTAATTTCAAATTTTCAAAATGAGTTGAATCAACTTTGAAAATTGAACATAAATAACTTTTTTAATATTTTTTATCACTAATCGTTTTTGTGATAAGTGGTGGTCAATAAACTAACCAGAGTGCTTAAATTCCACATGTTAGTGGTGGTTAGTTTATTAACCACTTTGATGAGTAAATAATACACTTTAAAATCAATTTATATTTTATTTATTTACTATTAGTGAACATAATACAGTAAAAAAACAATTGGAACAACTTTGATAAACACAATATGGACAAATAAATCACAATTAAATCTTGTACCTTTAAAAAGGTTATTGTGTACATAAAACTACGAGTTACAAAATAAACAGTTATATTGGGAAAACACTAATTGAAATTACATCTTGTAGTCATAAAATACTTATGTTTAATATTAGTAATGAAAAAATAAATCACATTTAAATCTTGTACATTTAGAATGATTATTATATTTTTTTTTTTTTTTTTTTTTTTTTTTTTTTTTTTTTTTTTTTTTTT
>JAGFPH010001224.1:203241-214978 GCA_018207615.1 Philaenus spumarius | reverse complement strand
AGATTCCTCGGAAGAGCTGATATATTCAAAAATATCTCTAAAATGATCACTTATATCATATTGTGGTGTATAACAGGACCTAGTAAAATATCATCACAATTTAAAATTTCTTTTATCAATGATTTAGGCCATTTGCCTAGCCCAAAAGACGTTGCAATACTTGTGTAAATTTAAAAAAAAACATAAAAATGTTATCTTTTAATTGCATTATGATAGAAGGTTGTATTTATATACAGCTTATAACCACAAAGCAAATCTTATAGCATACATTAGTTCTATATCTCATATTTCAAAAAATCAACTTCATAAGAAATTATAATGATTGAAGTTGTAAACATAACACAAGAGTATAATCTACGCTAAAGATGATGGGTGAAATCAGCTGTTATATAAGTTATATTATATGTTACTCAAGTACGTACTTATGTAGCAAGGTCTCTAGAAAGGAAAGGTTACCTCATTCGGGAAATATCAAAAAAGTGGAGTGGGGGCTGTGACGTAGTACTTAGTATACCTAGACAGTGATCAAAGCTATCAAAGCTCTGTCGTTTACGTTTATACGCGTTAAATTAGTGTATATAAAGTGTTTTAGAAGTGTAGGTAGAAGAAATATATTATTTAGGCCTACAATGAATAGAAAATCAATTAATAAACCTAAAGGTGGTTCCATTTGTGCGGTTGCAACTTGCAAATATTATTATGCAAAAGCAAAACTAGAAGGAAGAACTGATATATCATTTCACAGGTAGGCCTAGATATTTTTTGTTTCTATTGTAATAGTAAATAATATAATACCACTTACTCATATAAAATGTTATTATAATTTTCTTTTGTCTTAATATTTTGATTTAAAATGTAGTTTCTGTGGCTATCTTTTGCATTAAAATTGTAGAAAATAACTTTTTGTTCAGTATGCCCACCTGGTGACTTGAAGCTTATTAAACCCCATGAACTTCCCACACAAAGCGTGTTAAAAAAACAAACAAATATACTAATATATTTTATTTACAGTTGATGCAAGGAATGTTAAATATAGGCCTACATATTCAATAAAAATACTGCTACCCAATTAAATAAACTCCATACAATTTATATGTAGGCTATCATAGAGAGATACATTTTAGAATGCTATTTTATTAATTCTGATATATTTATCTTTTGCTTGTTATTTACAAATTATTTTAGGTTATTCACAAATTAATAATGTTTACAAAAACAATCAAAATAATTATGCTACCAAAACAAAACATGTATACAAATTGGTGTGTAACCAATTCCTAGTAATCGGGATTTGTTCGATATAATTTTATTTCATTTTATTTTATTTTAGCAATTCAAAAAATATTTCTTACAAGTTCTTACAAAATTACTTACAAGTACAAGTAATTACGTTCTTTACCGACACAAAAAGAAGTAATTACGAGGATAAGTTTATTTTTGTAGTTTAAAATAAATGTTAATAGTAAGTAAAAAGAATACTTATTTAAAATACAAGTAAAACAAATACTTGTGGTTCATTCACTTAGTTATAAGTATTTATATACAAAAAGACAAGTATAAGTATTTAGAATGATGTATTCAATTTAGCCTTTATAGTGTTTAATTTTTGTGTCATACTTATATTTAGCTTTCCAAAGAATACTACTTATCAGAAGCAATGGATACAGAAATGCAAACGAGCCCCCAAACCCCCCTAAAATTTCGAATTTTTTCAAACCCTTTCTTAGTGAGCACCTATGGCCCTAGAGGAAGCTACGTACCAAATTTCATTCCAATCCATTCGGTAGTTTTGAAGAAGTAGTTTTTTAATAACTTTGATCCCCCAAACCCCCCTAAAATTTCGAATTTTTTCAAACCCTTTCTTAGTGAGCACCTATGGCCCTAGAGGAAGCTACATACCAAATTTCATTCAAATCTGTTTGGTAGTTTTTGAGAAATCGTGATGAGTGAGTCAGTGGGTTTTGGCTTTTATATATATAGATTAAAATGTATTATCGTGATTGCATTTTTTTCTTTTTTATTCTGTAAAAAATATTAAATACAATTTTAATGACTGCTTTTTAGTTATATGATTTAAAATGTATTACCAAGATAGCTTTTTATTTTAAATTTTAGTCAGTAAAAATATAAATTAAAATTTGTATGATTATACTTTTGTTATTATTGTAAATTGCAAATTAATGACATAAACATAATGTTTTTGAAAAGGTTAAGATATATTCTTACAATTACAAATGTTGAAATGTGTAACTTAAGTATCATTTAAAAAAACTGCAACCCCAAAAATAGTTTAATACATCTATTTTTAAAAAAATGAGGTGATTTGTACGACGAAACATACATCTTTCATGGTAGCGCGGTGTTTTTATACTATAGATGACGTCACTGGACAGGGAACGGGTCGAGGGGTTTGAGTTTGTTTACATGACTATGAGGTAACCTTTCCTTTCTAGAGACCTTGCTTATGTAGGCCTATGTACGTACGGACGTACACTCGCTTTTATAGGAGTTGATAATACATATATGTATATGTACTCAATATAAACAGTGTTATCCATTGTTGTTCCAGTTGGTTGCACTTTTAATTTCCACGCAAACATGGCGAAATATTTACGTGTTAATTACCAAAAGGGAATTTTAGTTTGATAATTTATTATTTTCTAATTGTCTTAGAGTATTGAAAACTGATTTTCCACCATCAATGAAGTGTTTGTTTTCATTGTAAAGTGATTCATTCGTAAAGAAAAAGCGAAGTTAATTTCTTTCTATTAAAACCTGTGGTCTTTGTCTTCTTCACTAATACCAAATTTGCAAGGTAAACTAAAAGTAAGGTTTTCTAAAATGTTACAATTAACATGTAATTTACATTCAATAACAAATTAGACAGCCGTGAGTTGTTTTGTGAATATGGTGTAAACACTACAAGCCTCCTCGCCATAGGCTATTGAACAAGAAAACGCTCTGGAATGTAATCACAATGTTTAAATTTATATTATTGTATTAAATAGTAAATAGGCCAAAAATTCAATAAAATTTAATAGAACAAATTGAAAAAACCCTGAAAAATAAAATGACCTAATTACATGTTAAATATAGGCCTACAGGGTGTCTTTTCTAAATGGGCCACCATTGATATCTTGTAAACTATAAATCTGATAGCAAACTTGATGGGAAAGCTTTCCTTGTTTTTTTTGAGAAATTAAAAAATGTGTAGTTAAAATATTTATAAATTGCCGCCATTTTCCAATAGACTGTCAAATTTCTTATGGAACACCCTATATTTTTTGGTGATTAGGACTTAAATTTATTTTAAGACTTTTTGTTCCATGTGTTTTTTTTTGTTTTTTTGTACGACTAACCGTATCCAAGCGAAAATATTAGGATTTTTAGCTAGGCTATTGTATGTAGCCTAATATTTTTGTTGAATTTGGCTCGGGTTCTTATTCCATATATAGGCTACCAATAGTTTGGGTTTGGAATGCCTGCTGAGATCGCTGAGAAGAGAAAAATACAATCCTAACTAAACCTTGAATGAATCCCTATAATGCCACGTTTCAAAGCGCCTTTGCCATGGTTTGCATAGAATCAACGAAGAGCAATATCTACGGAAGATCAAAATACGAAAATTTGAAGGTTTATTATTATGGGATCATAGATGCTGACTGGAAAAATGGCGAAAATATGGACGTTCACTCCCAGCCCTATAACAGATAAAACAGCTGATTCAGATAAAAAACGATCTACACAATTTTAGATTATGTCTATAGGCTACTGAACCAACGCGCGTTTCTTTATTGCATTTACACTCATTACCATAGCAACAAACTTAGAATTAGTTAATTACTCTTCACTACCAACAGGTTTTAGGTTAATGTAATTTCACAAAATGGCGATTAAGGCTCGGCAGACCCAGCCACCATCTTGAATTTCAACTCCCATAAGAGCAATGTTAAACGGGTAATAAGATTACTGGAGTAATAATGATCAGAAAATTATTCTGAATATGTCATTTTAAAGGTTAGAACAGTCCGAATGTGGATGCCTTTTAGTTTTTTAAATTCTTTTTTAAATAAATTTGTTCTTCGACTTAACTCAAAGTCAAAGTTTGCGATTTTTTTCCTTATTCAATAAAGCAAATATCAAAAATGTAAAAAGACATCCACATTCGAAGTTTAATTACCTTTCAAATAAAAATAGTTTCAATAATTTTGGATAATTTATGACGAAAAAATCCTATTTATTGTGGAAGCATGTACTCGCCGAATTTGCGTTCCTTATCGAGTGTTTAGCCCGCACTCTGGTTTTTATCACATCAACTTGTTGCTCGCGGAGGAATACTAGAAACATTATTAATCCGTTAATTTTGAATATGTGAGAGAAAGCTGTGTTTAATAAAATGTGTAGATTTTTCAATATGTCCTATAAATATGGGTATTCCAACTCAGTATTGGATTATGACCCATGCTTGTTAACAATATAACTAATAAGGTTGTATTTACATAGCATAGCCCATGTTACTTAGGAGATTATGTACATTGGTTAAAAACAAACAATTTAATCGGATAAATATTAAGTCGTTTCAAACATTTAATCATATTTACCATACTGTACATATATTAATAACTTATGAACCAAATTAATAATTAATTTTCCGGCTAACAAGATGTAGTGGTTAGTTATATTTGATATTATAGTCGCTGTACATATATTTTTAACATGTGAACCAAATTCATTGCTGATTTTTGTTAACATCTTGCGATTCGAACTTCGACTCAATGTATGTCATACATCCGCTGTGTGTCCAGCAAAACCTACGATCATTGCTCCAGACCCGCTAAAATAAAATGACTCATACTTTCGTTTTGCAAGTAGCACTAGCAGAGTAGTGTTTGTCCAACAGAGGCGGCCTTTTCCGAGAAAACTGTTCCCTCGTGCCGATCGGAAGAAATTTTGCAGTGAAGGCAATTAGTTTGTTTTATCCTGACCTCGTAATCGTAAATTCCTTCAGTAGTGCATGAAAAATAGATAGACTGAACTTCGTATTTGATTTATTATTTTTATCGTATTGTTATGTTTATCGTATTATTATTATTATTATTATTATTTACATTTTTGCAGTTAGATATCGTATAATTATTACCATTCGAATTGTTATAGTTACCGTATTTGTATAGTGTTTTTAAATTTTTTAAATTCTTATTTTTTATATAGTAGTTACCGTAACACTATTCATTAGTTTAGTTAATTAATTCGAAAGCATATAATAAGTATTTAATTTTTAACCATAGTATATTGTGGGATCTAAATCCATAAGACAAATTCTGAAAACTAAACAACTCGGCGGAGATAGACTAGCTGAGTGGTATATTAAATTTGTTCTTTATTTTAACTAGTTTCGTATTATTACTGGAGTTGAAACCAGTCTGCATTTTATTCAACTTAAAAGTAAGAGAAAATTATAGTCTTTAATAATAAATTCGAGTTTTGGAGTGAAATGTGGGTTTTTGAGGAGACAGCCGAAATACGACAATTTTCAACTAGCGCTTGAGTCCGAACGATTCGTCGGAGAAGAAAACCTAAATCGTAAATTTTGTAGGAAATTTTATGTTCTTTCATTTTGAATAAGAAGGTTATTTATGAAGAGTTGATAGTTTTCGAGTTAGCCTATAAGAAAAAAACCATTCAAAAATGAGATTTTAAAACTTTTTTCCATTTTTTTTCAATGTTGCGTCACGAAATTTTGAGGCAGACCTCAGATTCGGATTCAGCACCCCAAAAAAACACATATTTACAATGGAAGAAATCAAAACTACCCCAAAATTTTCCCGCTAGGGGCTCTTTGGAGCACAAATTAACTGTATTATCATAGCAATGATCATGAAATGATAATAGATTAAATTACTCCAAATGAAGAGAGTGTCAACATATTTTATATTTATATTTTATAATCGTCCATACTTACTAAGAATATTTATACTGGTGTATTCAACTTGTAAAACAAATTTGATGTTGATATTCCAAAAATTGACGAAACTGGAATAGATTGAAAGGGCTACAGCGTTCGGTAAGCAAAAAAAAATCGTTAGGCTCGATGATAAGTCTGATGGCTCTAGCTCATCAAATTTTTAAAATACCAACTTGAGTCTTGATATATAAGTTAAAAATAAGCTTTTCTCTTCCATACCAAGTTTTAATTCGATATATTACAAAATGGCCAACTTAGATCTGCTATACGTATGGACGGAAATGATCATATAAAAACACATTCATTGATAATTATGCGTTCATAAATTTGCTGGCCTATTTAGTTTAAAATTATGGCAGATGTATTATTTTTGTATATTATATGTATACATATATTGTTTAGGTATATTTCAAATTTCTTACAAATTGGATTATTAACTTGGGAGAAAATTGATTTTTTTTCGAAGATAAGTTAATCGAGACTGTGTATAGGCTATTACGCTAGTCTTAACAAAATTGTATTATTTTGAATATAAAAAAGTTGAATTTTCAAAGAAAATGGCAGCCATTTTGGATCCGCCATGTAGACTTTTCATATTTTGTATTAGTCAGTTCCTCCTAAAAACTCCAAATAACCAGTTTTCTTTTTCTTTGAGACACATTTTTTAAATTTCAATATATATATTTGAGTAATTTGTTACATGATTATGTGTAATAAAAAAAAAAACATACCATCGTAAAGCTGACACTTTCCTCTTGAAAACGCCCTATTACAACTACTTATTTAATACATTGTAACTATGCAATAGTTTATAATGTACTGGGCCGCGCTTCAAAAAATAGGTCTTCAGCCGTGCGACCGAGTCGCACTGCTGCAAAAACATACCTGCATTATCGATTTTTTCCCAGACAAACCATTGCTCGGACGAAAGAAATACTTATGACCTTTTTTATTGAAAAATACTTCCCCTACACGGTGGTATTCTTTATTTTTCTTTATCTTCAACCCAGCTCGAAATATTAAGGAATATCGAAAACAAAATGTTTTTCGATTTTTTTCTACTTTGGGAAATCGATAGACTGGTAAACTTTTTTTTATGTTAATCTACATACTTTAATATACTTATATAAAAAAATCAGTCGTATTGTAAATTACTGGAACTTTTGGTCTAAAATTACCCTTACCGACTGGCCTATATTGTCAAAATGAAATAATAGTCCAATAAGTATAGAAAATGTATTTGGGATTATATGCAAGTGCCAGCCTATAATTTGAATTTTGTTGTATGTTTCTTTTAACTTTGGCTGTTTCCCTAATTAAAATAAATTGACACCATTAAACGAGAACTAATTAGTTGTAGCCTATACGTATATTATTAAAACGTGCTAAATTTTTCCGCTTGCCTGCTTATGTAAATTGTTTTGTTTTTTTTAAATTTAAGTTTTCCTTTTTTTAAATCTCAGCCAAAATTCACGGAAAGAAAATTGTGGAAAGTGTAACATCAATATGAATTGTAAACATATCAAAATAAATTACGTTTTATTACCCTTATAGCGTCAAATATGAAAATATTGGTATTAATTTTTGAACTGAGCAATTATTAGAATACAGACGATTACGATTGTGAGTCTAGTGATGATGTCCCTAAATATCATGTGTTATATATTATATTGCTGTGCAATTCGGTCACTGACTTCAGCATACATGTGACTTGCTAAGGAGAAAGAGATCGATATACATAGGCTACTAATTATGTGGTCGATTAAAGACGATGATCGAATTGTCACGCATAATTTTCATAAAAATTTATGATTTATACAGTGGTGAAATTAGCCTGAAAGAACAGAAAAACAGACGTTTTCAGGTAGCTTTATTTTATACTATGTGGAGATAATAATGTAAAATAAGTTATGTAACAGTATCTTTTTATAATTTAATATTTGTTAGTAATATTTTTTTATTCTTATTGTAACCCGTGTTTAGATATTTAAAGATAGCCTTTGCCGCCATTAAATTATAAATAAACGTTTATATCAGCACTTTGTACGTACTGTATACGTTTTTAGGTACGGTACAACATTCTTAATATTTTCACTTTTCTGTTCATGTCTTTTATTGATTGCATTATTTAAAATCTCAGTCAATGTTCAAGGTAAGAAAATGCTCGTTTTAAAATGTATATAATTTATATACTTTGATATCAATATAAATTGTAAAATAGGATAAGTTGTATAACCAAAGCAAACATCAAAGATTGCGGCCTCAACGCTATTGTAAATATCGAGTTGTTTTGTAGGTTTACTAAAACTGTAAAATCATTTTGAGTCGGCGGCGATACATAAAGAAGAGAGCGAGAGAGGGAGAGAGTATTGCTAGACAGACTGTTTAGATTGTCACGCATGCGCATTTCAGTACGTCTGTCATCTAATAGAAGTAGTTCTCAGCGGCCTATATTTTTACTAGCGGAAGAACGAAATTTCGCACAAAAAACTCAATGCTATTAGTGTACAGCTTTGCCACTTGGAGCGCTGCGGTCAACACAGAAATATTTTTTCACTCCTGCCGAGCCTTAAGTATTTTGTCTACTGTATTATACCTATAGTATATTATTGCTGATTATAAATAAGTAAATTTCTTATGTTAAAATATTCATGAGAGGGAAGCGACATTTCGATAACGTTTGTTTACCAGCTTTGATAAAGCTTTGACGTGTAGGCTACTATCTATGTAATTATATTTATATAGGCCTATATTTCTTCTTTTTTTTGCTGGGCCACACAAACACGCCACGACCTAATAGCCCAGATACCTTATCTAATAGCCACCCCCTTGCTAGTAACGTCCATATACTACGCATGCGATTTAGCAGAGATTGTTCCAGGGTGGCATAACTCAGGGGTATAAGTATTCTATAGCCCTGCGCTAACTAACATAGGGTCATAGGGAAACGTATTCCATGTCACAGTTTACATTTTTAGGTGGCAGCCCATCCACCAGAAGCGCTGAAGTAGTCTCACTTATATCATTGAGTTAGCTATCTCCTCTTGGTGTTATTATCTATGTATTGTTCCAAGCTTAGAAGGTCTTTCCGTATGTCATTGGATGAAAAATCTCTAGTCAGGAAAAAGTCAACGAAAGATCATTTAAGGATTCATGGTATTGCGGAAGAGGATTGTCTGTCGAAACAGGTTAGCATCATCCCGGATGTAGCGTGCAAAATGGAGACATAAAGAGTCTACTGTGAGATGCGACATCTGCTGCCTACTACTTACATTTCGCTTACTACATTTATTTCATTATGTTCTTTTCAGTTGCGTTTCAGTTATAAAAGCCTATACAAAATATATTACAAAATGTATATACTTTTCTTGGTGTCACATAAGGAAAGACAGTTTTATTAGCTTTAATTTGATACCATTTACAAAATTGCGTTATCATTTACACATTCGATGAATTCATAGAGAGGCCGATGTCATCAATGCAGGTAGTAGTACGGAAATTTCATATGAAATGTACTTTCCTGTACTGAACTAAAGCCCGGCCGCACAGTAGAAACTGAAATAAGCAACAAACTACGTGCAACTGTGGGGTATACTACTAGCTGCGTCTGCAACGGTAATAATGTAAACCATATTCTTACAGATCCATGGTGATGGAGATAGATTTGGAATAATCAAATTCCAATACAGACAAAACCACAAGTATGTTCGCAGAATAATATATGACACTGTCTTGTGAAGCTATTTGGTAGAGGCTGTGGCCAATTTACCAAAGGCACAAAAAGAAACGCAGCAAATCGAACAAGGATTTAGAACTATAAAAACAGGTGGATCATTCGATTGAAAAGGCTCAATCTCCGGCAAACATAAAATCACTAAGTCTCTTATAAACAATTTATATTTTGGTACTTCATGCCGCTTAACGGCAACATGAGCGGCATCATAAAATTTAACCTACAAAATAGTTTAGGCCTCTTTCACACGATACGACTTTTCTCCGTGTGCCGTGGACGGCGCGGCGCCGTGCATTCCTGAGCAAGCGCCGTGAATGACACGGCGTGCGTCGTGGACGGCACGACTTCTTTTCACGGCGTGGATTTATTCAGTTGTGTGAGATGGATGATCAAGAGAATATACTATGTCTATAAATTGGTATAAGATATTAATTTTGTTATAGTATGTTTATACATGTATTATTTACATTTAGTATATATTTTATTAAAAATAGTTAAATATGTTTAGAGAAAATGGGGTTTTACTGAACACGCGTTTTCAACATCTAAAAAGTGTACCGTACATGTCTTCGGTAAAAATTATTTTTTTTTTAAATATTCAATTGGTTTTAATAAAAGTTATACTACATATTATAAACAATATATGTAGGCCTATAAACAAACATACTATACAAAAATGGGGTGCCTATTAAAATTTTTAGACGGTTTAACGATTAGGCCTATAATAAGTTACAAATAAAGTTTACGGTGTCGTATTTGGTATGTGACGGGCTCGTGTAGGATAAACCAAAGACCGCATATGAGTTAATTAGTAGCGTTGAGATTGTTTAAATACATTTTTTAAGTGAAATACGATAAAATAAGATCAACCTAGTATAAATTCACATGCAATAAACAAATATTGACTTAATTTTTTAGATAAGTTTTTTATCGTTTTGGTTATAGGAATACAAAACAGTAGCTTCATTTAAAATATATAGGCCTACCAAATTTAACCTATCCTTGTATTACTATCACTATCATTTCTTTAACTTTTATGTTATCTTTAGTTGCAAGTTTTCTAGTAAAATAACTTACCGTAAATGTTTTTATCGGCATCAGACATTTCTCCAAATTTCGAATTCAAACGAATGCAGATTTTACGCCATGCAGCACTAGTTTCTGTTTTTGATTTATAAATTTCAAGAGTTTTATCCCACAGAACAGGTCTTTCTTCGATTAGTGTTATAAAAATATCTATGTTCAGATCTTCAGAAAGTGACTTTTGATGCACTTATTAAACACTTTTAGCACACAAGAACAAAGAAGCAATTAGTGCTGTGGTTTGGTTAAGTAACTTTACGCATGCGCAACAGCCAAGTCAAGCTGAGTCGAGTCGACCTGTCTGAACATGCTCAATGCAGTCAATAGTAATCAACGCGCCGTGGACGGCGCGGCGCCGTGTCGTGGTTTGAATAACGCCGTGATGTTCACGGCCGCCTGGCACGGCGCAAAGTCGTGAACGATTTGTGTGAAGAGATTAATTTATGTACATAGTAATCAAAGTTCACAACGCCGTGCCGTCCACGGCGCACGGCGAGAAGTCGTATCGTGTGAAAGAGGCCTTAGTCTCCTGAACTGATAAAGCGGTACTATCATTTCACATAATTATACAACTTGCTATCCGTTCAAATAATTAAAGCTAAAAAATTATGGTACTATGATAGTCGTGTCCGGGGTATCGTAGGATGGTATTTATTTAGGGATATCAAATCTTCCGACAGTATTGCTCAAAACCCCATTTTAAACTGTGTGTGTGTTTTTTTTAAATGAAAACTTCTATAGGCGCACGCGTCTAATACATTTAGCCGGCGGTGAATCGGATTTTACTGTCACGCATTTTTCCGTCACGCTCTACAGAGTATAATAGTTTATTTAGTAATACCTCTGAAATGGACATTGTGTTTCCTCATTTTGTAAGTTGTGTTAAAATAGTTTACTTGGTAATGCCTCTGAAATGGGCATTTGCTTCCTCATTTTGCAAGTTGTGTTAAAATAGA
>JAGFPH010001224.1:190236-203141 GCA_018207615.1 Philaenus spumarius | reverse complement strand
AAGTTGTGTTAAAATAGTTTACTTGGTAGTGTTAAAATAATCAAATTTCAGATTAAGCCAATATGACCAACGATTTATAATCATTACAGTTTTCACTTCTGTCGGCAGTCCACAACTGCATTTTATAAAAATATTTTACTAATACTAATTAAAAATTTTGATTTAACTTTCCAAGATTCTATTTAATTTTATTATGTTTGCGACGAATTAATGTTCAACTCGTTTTAATTTAAATACATGTTATTTACTTATGATCTGCTTTATATTCTGTCGTCAACTTAAAACTGAGAATTTTCTTTTTCTAAAGGACCTTCTGTTGAATCCGACAGTAAACTTAATTATCTTAGCAGTTAATGTTAAGGGTCTTCTATACCTTGCGTAAAACAGCAAAAATATGCACTTCGTACATCGTGTTTCTGACGCCGTTTTTCAAAATAAAAAGTTGTGAAACATCTTAAATTGTTCTTAAAGGCTTTGTGCTTTTGTCTTATATCTCATAATTGAAAGAAATCGACGGCAACTCATTTTAATCAACAGTTTAACTGAGTGAAAATCTATTACTTTTAACGCATTTTTTTATTGTTTTAAGCAATAATTTCCATATTTTAAGCTATCACGTAAAAAATATAAAGCCTTCTTTATAACTTAAAGTAGTTTCCCAAATTATTAATTTATAAATGGAATCCGAAACACGTTATTACGAATGCATGTTTCAACGATTTTGCGGTTTTTTAGTCAGACCTTTCGTATTGAAATCATACGGCACACCCGGGAATTTTCTTCAAGGTAAAGAAGAGCTTCAACTCGCAAATTGTATATGTAGATAAATACATTCCTGTCAAATAGAATGAAATAGTTTGGTAAATAATTGTCTTTCTGAGAAGAAACGATTTGATTTTGTCTGATCCTTAGTTTGTTGACCAAATAAGGAAAAGATTGAAACGGTCTTGCTGTACGTTTTGACCTTGACCCAGTAGGAGGTCATTGTTGCTATTCTCTCCCCTCCAAGTACAAATCACTTCTTCCTTCCACCGTGTTGACCTTGGGTAGGAGTGGGAACAAACTCAACGAAGTGCAACAAACTTTATAAACTCTTCCTAGTTACGCTGTGCTGCAACGCTGTAACTCCGGTGAAATAGTTACACATAACAATATATAAGATAATTAGCTACTTTATACCGAGGTACTTCACATAAACTGTTTAACACGTTCACTGCTTCGCGAATTTCGTATTTCCTACGTTAGGGGTTGAGCTTAAAATACTTCCAATACGAGGGTTGGCGTGCGAAGCACTATGCGTCGGCCGTTTTTCATAGTGTTCAGTGTCAAGCTCATATGTGCGTCCTTAGCAGTAAACGTGTTAAACAGCTCTGCCTAATAGGGCAGTCAAAATGGGCCAAAAATGTGATTTTGCTGCGGGTCGGCTCTAGTGAAACCGAAAGCAACCTGCGACTCCCAATAGCGGCGGTAGGCTACGCGGACATTGCTCATCCTAAATCCATTTAAAACCCGCAATTATTCAAATAGCGTTTTTTAAAAAATACCAAACTCTTGGGGACAAAATTCTTCATCCGAATGGCTTGGTAATTTTTCGTTATAATTAATAGTTACAACGTAAAAAATATTTAAAATCACCCTATAGCGGCGGTAGATTACACGGACATTGCTCAGCCTAAATCCATTAAAAACCCGCAATTGTTCAAATAGCGTTTTTAAAAAAATACCAAACTCTTGGGGACGAAATTCTTCATGCGAATGGCTTGGTAGTTTTTCACTATAATTAATAGTGATAACATAAAACAATATTAAAAATCAATGTTTTAAATTGTTAATACATATTAAACAAAATATTTTTCTTAGTTTTGAAAAAGCCATTTGCATGCATATTGACCATAGCTTTAAAATGACATATCGTTTATAATTTTCCGATCAAAAATAAAGGAAAAATTTGGATTTTAATTTAATATTGGTGTTATGGAGCGTCAGCTAACATGGCCGACAGCTAGAGCCGACCCTTATGCAGTTTCAAAAGTTTCATGAATGTGTAGGGTTAGGTCTCCTGAACACTAAGATTTCAGGTGCCACGGGCGTGCAGAGAGGCTGAAAGACCCCAGTTTTCAGTTTTTGGCGCATATCTTGAAAGGCGTGCCGAACAGAAAATATTATACTGTCTAAAATTAAAATTCCCTACAAATATATGAGCCGGCGAAAATGAAAAATTTGCACAGAACAACTTTTAGCGCCTCATGTTTTTTTGTCAAACTGGCCCTTCCAAATCTTTTGCCTTCCATTTTACGGGGAAACTCGTAAAAAATGAAATTGTGGACCATTTAATTTTCTTCAATAATATAGCCTATGTAGGCCTGCTTTTGCTAACTTATCTTCAACCAGTCAAAGGTTAGAGCATTTTGAAGTTTCGGGGTCGATTTCGCAATTCCATTAGTAAACTACACAACATTCTTTGTCCGTAACATAACTGGTATTTATTACCCGTATAACTATTAAAATTTATATATTTGAAAGTAGAAATATGTATGAATATGTATACCATAATGTATGTATGAAATGTGTGTTTTTTCTACCAGAGCTAAGAGGTGCAATGTGGGTTAGGCCTAATATAAATGTGGAGTTTTTCATTACGTGTGTAATCTAAATTATTATTCCTATTTCTCTACAAGTAAAATATAGTCTACTTATATATTGATAACAATTGTGCAAGTGGAGCAAGCTTGGACTTTTTGTAAGGCGATAAACCAAAATGGTGATTATCGCTCAATCCTTCTTAACCGTGATGGTGGACTGAAAACCTGAAACTACCTTAAAATAGTTATTAAAGAATAAAACTGTTAAAGTAAAAACAGAAAAAATTATACTGTTAAATACTTAAATTAACAATTAATCTTAAGCCAAAAAAACTGAATTAATAACGATAAACTCTGATTACAAATTATAATCTATACCAACATATGCAAAGAAGAAAAGTCTATGTAGACCTATGTCGTTTATGCTCATCACAATTATATACGCCCTGACCCTTTGACGGATCAGAACCAAATTTGACATAGTGACCAATCAGCTCAAGACCTGACGCCTTAAAAATGTCAATTACCTACATTTAAGGGGTTAAAATTAATTAACTACCCTGAAACATTGCACATTTAATTCCCATGAGAATATAAAGAGGTAAAATAGTGCACAATTGTTTTTATGTGATACATAAAAAATAGAGCCCTCTTACTTTTGTTATTTGAGTTTAAAGGATGAAAACGGGGATAACAACCCCTAAAACAAAACGTTCATTATATTACTTCCCTTGAAGCTAAAGAGCTGAAATTAGGTACATTTATTTCAGAAATGTCACAAAGAAAAAGTTAGCCCATCGAATTTCGGGCAGTACCATCTAAGGAGTTAAAAGGGGGTGCCTACACGAGTACAATAAATATAAATTCCACTATACCTTGCGCAAAGATTCGTGGCGGCTGAGAGTTTAGGACGGTTGGGGAGGTGACCCTACCCTAATTAGCCCTCGCTCGGCCGATCCGGGTTATGGTCATGACTCGGCTACTGGGCTTAAGGCACAGTCGGTACAATTTTTTGCATTTCGGGATAAAGTGCAAAAATAACGTCATTTTTGTAATCTGCATCATATAACAAGAACGTTAAGTCCAAACACGATATAATTGCGATGCTATTAAGTATTCAGTTTGTTTTAAAATAAAAGGCAGTTTACAGAACAAGATATATATTTAAGATTATTTACAAACTATAGCTATTTACAATTTTGTACATGAAGTGTTATCCAGATTCTCACAGGAGCTGAAGGTGAAAGAATATCCCTGAAAAAGAAAATATGTTTAGCCACATGTAGTTTGTCAGACTAGTTATTGATCAAATAAAGTGACAAATAAAATAGATTTTCTTAATTTCGACTATTTACTAGTATGTCCTTTATCAGATATATGTGGCTTGATTAGTGCTCTTTAAATAGGCGTATGTTTAGACTTTAAATGTGTATGATATGTAGATAAAATATAAATTATTTATCAACTAGGGGAGACCACAGCGCGATCCGCACTCCAACCCCCCGATGGAACCTTCTAAAAACATATGTTATGATTTATTTATAATAAATTCGTAGGATTAATAATAACCTCAAAACTAAGGTAGTAAATAATGTTAAATATTCAAATCAAATTATTTCGTATATTTTATAACAGCACTTATAATAAAGGTTAAAAGAACCAGTAAGGCTGAGGTCTATACTTAATCAAAAACCTAACCAAAAAGTATAACCTAACATAAACTTATATAGATAGAAACACGCAACACTCGTATAAAACAACAAAATGCACTTGCTTTAACAACCACCCCGACTACAAACTGATCTGCATGTAAACAATTTACCAAAAACTAGTCGAGCAGGAGGATGTGTCATTCAGGATGGTAGCACTTCGTACTACCGTGTTTCGGACGCCGTTTTTCAACCTAAAAAATTGTGAAACATCTTAAATTGTTCATAAAGGCTTTGTGCTTTTGTCTTATATCTCATAATTGAAAGAAATTGACGGCAACTCATTTTAATCAACAGTTTAAGTGAGTAAAAATCTATTACGTTTAACGCATTTTTTGGTAGTTTTAAGCAACAATTTCCATATTTTAAGCTAACACGTAAAAAATATAAAGCCTTCTTTACAACTTAAAATAGTTTCCCAGATTATTAATTTATAAATAGAATCCGAAACATGGTATTACGAATGCATGTTTCAACGATTTTGCGGCTTCAGACAGACCTTTCGTATTGAAATCATACAGCACACTCGGGAGTTTCCTTCAAGGTATAGGAGAGCCTTAAAAGTGTTGTTAGGTAACCGCGTCGACTTCAGCTTATGTAAATCCGAAAAACACTTTCAATGTACAATTTTTAATAGCTTTAGTTACTAAATATTCTTAATCTTGTTCTGTAATCTATCTTTTATTTTAAAACAAAGTGAATATTTAATTACGTCGCAATTATACCGTGTTTGGACTTAATGTTCTTGTTATTTAAACATACGCCTATTTAAAGAGCACTAATCAAGCCACATATATATGATAAAGGACACATAAATAATCGGTTAATATACAATTGACTAGTAAATAGCCAAAATTAAGAAAATCTTTTTGCTTGTCACTTTATTTGATCAATAATTAGTCTGACAAACTACATGTTGCTAAAAATATTTTCTTTTTCAGGGATATGGTTTCACATTTAGCTCCTATGAGAATCTGGATTACACTTCATGTACAAAATTGTAAATAGCTATAGTTTGTAAATAATCGTAAAAATATATCTTATTCTGTAAACTATCTTTTATTTTAAAACTAAGTGAATACTTAATAGCATAGCAATTATATCGTGTTTGGACTTAATGTTCTTTTTATTTGGTGCAGATTACAAAAATGACGTTATTTTTACACTCTATGGCGAAATGCAAAAAATTTTACCGACTGTGCCTTGAGCCCAGTAGGTGACTTATGACCATAACCCGGAGCGGCCGAGCGAGGGCTAATTAGGGTAGGGTCACCTCCCCGACCGTCCTAAACTCTCAGCCGCCACGAATCTTTGCGCAAGGTATAACTTCCTACAAGATAGAGAGCAACAATGTGGTAGGATCGCATATTTTTCTTAGGGGATAGACTAAAAAAGTAATTTGCATTTCGATTACCTTTGGGATAACAACCTTAAAATAAATAATAATTCGAACTCTTGCTATGAAGCAGTGACCTGAACTTGGCACACTTATTTAATCATTTATTTAACGCTATTTACCCTTAGGCTTTGAGGTTATGACTAATCCAAGCATTAAAAATTAATTATTAAATATTTACACTCTTTCTCTCTGTCTCTTGTAAAACTTAAACAAAAAAATAGTTCTAAAGATCCGAGCTATGACGAAAAAACGACTTTGTGAGATGTCAAGAAATCAACTATAAAAGCGAGTTTACGTACGTAAGTACATACATACGTACATAATATTACGTACGTGAGTGACATATAATATTACAGCTGATTTCACCCATCATCTGTACAAAACCTAGCGTAGATTGTACTTTGGGGTTATGTTAACAACTACAATCATCAATAAGATTAACTAAATCTTCTGAAGATTTTTTTTTAATATGAGTTATAGAACTAATGAATGCTATAATTCTTTATAAAATTTGCTTTGAGTTTAAAAACAATATATAAATATAACCTTTTATAATCAATATATTCGTTTATACAAATTTAAAGTATAGATACATATATTCGTTAACTTCGGAAACATTCGTACATCTTCGTATAACATATAATCACGTTTTATTTAATTTCTTCACTATAATATTAATAACTTCTAAATCATTTGACCTATCAAATAAAAGCAACTAAAAGATAATATTTTTATCTTTTTTAAATATATAATAATTCGACCACGCAGCTGAAACGCTGTCATAATTTTTTATGACACCAAAAAACGTGTTCTGGGGATCATGATCGGTGCTCATTTACTACTCCCGACCTTAGGTCTTACCTTAAGGGTCACTGCAATAGCTGATTTTTCAAGTGGAAATTCGTTAATAACGCATATAAATAAAAATGTTTAACAAATAGTCCTACAGTTTTATAATCACTACACATTTACTTAGTTAAAAATCCCCGTCAGCATAGTTAGGTAGGCCTAGATAAAGTCTGTTGTTTTAAAATAGTTTTTTTTAATGATGTATTTCTGATGTGTATCTAATTAACCTGCCTGTGATTTTTTACGGGGTTTACTATAGTGTAAATTATAAATCCAAAGTTTCATCTTTGGAATTATCATTATATACCCTATAGCATTAATTATGTTCAGTGTTGATCTTTTCACTAACCAGTGCGGAGCTAAATATCATACCCATGTAAAATGTCCCCGACCGAGGCGCACCTTTTCTAAATAAAAGCCGGATTCTTCGCCCTCCCTCTGCAAAACAATGATTATGACACGGCGTCGTCCGTCGAACCTGGAACCGCGAGCTTTGGAATCAGGTTCGCTGGTAATGTAAACCTTTGTGCCAGTGGCGTATCCAGGGCCCCCCAAAAAAACTTCAGGCAAAAATGTAGCAAAAGGTACTACTGGCATGAAGAACTAGGCTACAAATTTACTAACATAATTAACGAAATATTTAAACTAACAATACTGTACACTTTACGGTTGCCATATCACCGGATTTCCACGGTGATTACCGGATTTTGAGTGTCAAAATAAAGCTCCGAGGAATCTACGCAAATAACGAGAAATCTCCTCTTTTAAATTTTTTTCAAAAAAAGTTATAGGGCCTATAACGAAAATTTTCTGTTGAAATCGTATTTAGGAACGAAAATTGATTTACCTTTACAACTGTATCGTCATGAAACTATTGCCAAAGCTAAGCCCTCTTTCATTGTAGACTCTAATTATTTGATACTCTTTGGTTTTTTTCGGCGAAAAACTTTGTTAGATTTCGCCTATATTCGCAGTTGTCGATCGCTGAAAATGTACGAAGATTTACGGCGCCAAGGACCAACGGAACCGAACCAAGATCAGCTGGTTTGCAGCCTTATTATACAGAGGTTGACTAGGGATTTCCACTTAACAAAACATCGATGTAGGCTACTTAATGTTCTTTTGTTATATGATTGGCATTGTTCAGGGGATTGTATTAAAATATTCAAATAATTTAAAAGCAAAAGTATACAGTAATTAATTAAAAATGCTAATTTGACAATTTAATATACTTAAGCTGGTACAAGATTTTCAGTAATAATCAATGTATTTCCATAACAGCTGATTTAAATTATAATTAATTTCTACGCTGATTTTTACTTTCTCACTATACTATAGTACCGGTATAGAGAAAGTAGCCTATAGTAATCGCAAAAAAATTCGATGTTGAGATTTTTGTGGAAATATCCGTTTTGGGACCCCCTGAGTCCAAAAAAGTGGGTTTTACAAAATGTCTGTCTGTATGTATGTCTGTATGTATACAAAGCTAGAACGAAAACTATTCGATCGATTTCAACCAAATTTGAACCAGACAATACATGTCCAGTAGGGCTGAATAGATGCACGAAAAAGGGTTTTGAAAAACACCCCCATTTTTGGCCAAAAAACCCCCAAAAAATCAGTTATTATTTTTTTATAAAAAAACGGCTCTAACGATTTTGATACAATTTTGCTTATTTGTAGCCTTTTTGTGCCCTACCATATGCAAAAACCCGCATCTTTTAAAAAATTCTCGTTTAGCTAATAATAATAATAATAACTGATTTTTTGGGGTTTTTGGGCATAAAGGGGGTTGTTTTTCAAAATTTTTCAAAACCTTTTTACGTGCATCTATAAAGACATTGACGTGTTTGGTGCAAATTTGTTCGAAATCGATCGAATAGTTTTCTCTCTAGATAATAATATTAATATTTATTAGTTAATCTCCAACTTTAATAAAAAAAACTCTCCTACCCCACAATGAATCACAAATCATAGTGAATCTGTTTAGTAATTTAAATATGTTTGTGAGAAAGTATGTGCCAGTTCCTGGTACCATTTATTAGATAAGGTTTGTCAAAACAAGTCATATTGGGCCTATAATTATTGTTAATAATGAGCTTTATTTAAAATTAGCTATTTTCCTGTACCAGCATAATAATTGATATTTAAATAATTATGTTTTATAATGTATTACATAACAATTAAAGAAACATTTGTCTGAATGGTAAAAAATCTTTGAAAGATCTCTTTTACATAGCCCCGTTACCTAATAATTTAATTAATTAATCAATGTGCAGTTTAAAACTGTTGTAGGCCTACATTAAAAGCAATAAAAGCTGAGTTAAAAGTAAACTGATACTAACATTTTTCTGGTGAGATGATAGGTCCTAATTTTATAAAAAGCTTAAAACTTATGATACTGCTTTTGACAATATACACTTTTCAACTTACATTTTGTGGTGTTTTTACATTTATATGTTATTACTAAAACACATGTTTTGTGTGGTTTGCAATTTAAATATAACAACAAATACAAAATTTTCTTTTAAGTTTTCTATAACCTTAAATATATATATTTTTAAATCCCCCTCAATTTTGAAATTGTAGGCTTAACAATAGCAAATTATTTGATTCTATATGAATTTTGTATGTTAAAAAATGAATTTAAAGGAGATTTTTTTAATAGGTACTTAATTTTCAAAATTCACCAGACCCCCTTTCAAATGTTAAAACACTACTAATATTAGTATTTGGTCCAATTTAGATCAAATAAATCGTTTACAATGTAAAACATGCAGTTAAGAGTGCGAAATATTCTAAACTTATGCTAGATACATTTACTAGAAGACGCTGCAATGGCAACAAAACTATCCGACACTGGCAGACATTTGCCGCCTAAGTTTTCTTGCATGTCATTGTGTACTCTCACTTGTAAGGGAACTGCGGCTGTGGGTGATGGCAATGACTGCCGAGCATGGAAGTTGTCTCAAGTCCGTAATCCGACCTTGGCTAAGTCAAATGAAGTCTCAACTCTGAAGACATAGCGGTACAGGTGCCTACGCTCTCCCCTCTCAAACCATTGCTATTGAAGTGTTATAACTTTCAACACTCCAAGGTTACTGAATCATTGACACTGCAATGCCATTGATTATAAACACTTTATCATTTATACATAATAAAATATAACCTATATTATCTTTTATCTACGTTTAACTATCGGTTTTTATTTCTGTGAAAGCGGATTGGCAACTTTTACTTTAACTTCTAAATCTATAACATATTTTCAAGTTCCAACTAACTCTAACTCATCACAAAATATCCAGAAATAAAATGCGTAAAGATCTAAAAATTTGTAGGTAGGGGTAGGTGTTCGCTATGAAAGGTGGGTTTTGCATGTACTTACTAACTTTTTTGGTGTTACAGATCTTTTTTGGCGTTGACATCCCTCACAACTTGTAGTCTCCATTTCTGTCTAGATTTGACTTTGATTCGTTCTAACGAATTCACAGTTACAATTAATTTTATGCAGTTGGTTGCTGTAGTAGTAGCCTACACATAAAAATGCCTAGATATAAGTTTTGTATGCGCAGTATTTTTAGTAGGCTAATAATAATGTTGATTATAAACTTGACATAGGCATATCAAATTAAAATGCGATCTTTTTCATATTTCAATATTTAATTCTTTTAACTCTTGTTTAAATGAATACCATCGTTACGAAAATATCTTATCTTCTAAAACGAGAGATAATTGTATGTCTGCTAAATGGATCTGGAATCTCCGTCTAAGGATTTTTGATTTTTTGATTTTATATGGGGCTTTTGGCCACGAGAAATCGATTGGAAATGGTCACCAGTCTGGGAAAATTCGTTTTCTACGTCTTTTTATAAAAAAGTGAAATTTGTCCATTTTAAACAATACAAAGCACAGCTGATGCAAATGTTTTCAATGTCATTACAATAATCATCTGTTTTCTTTTAAACGAAGCACAGCTGATGCAAATATTTTCAATGCCATTACAATAATCATCTGTTTTCTTTTAAACTGTATTTTATTAGAGGTAAGCCTAATGTTGTATCTATTTATAGTACCATGGCAACGAATACTTCTGCTAAATAAACATACCCTTTATTTAGTTGTTTAATGTTATAGGCTTAACCTCAAAACTCAATAATCCAATGTTTATTATTGAAATCATAGCCCTGCTTATAATCGAGCTTTAGCTCGGTCTCCTGGTACTGACTAATAACCTGTAAACAAAATGTATTGCAATTTCAGCTGTTCCGTGGTGCTACTATACTATGTGCCGAACCGAATATGATGGAATTTATTTAGAAACATTCGATTGTACCCCAACGAAGTGGTTATCATTTTTGTATTCGTGAGATTTCGTACGGTGAAAAATGTCTACATGCGTAAATAATTCGATCACGCTGCTGACCGCTAACGTCAGTCGAACGAATTTCCAAAAATAAGCTTAGGCCTATATGTTTTAAGTTTCAACCAACTATTTGAGAAATTTTATACTCAAGAAGGCGCTGTATAGCTGCCTACGTGTACGAAATATAGCCTATTTGTATGATTTGTTTGCGCCTCAACCTCCGCCCTGGCTCGTGTGTTGCTTCTTTCCGCTCGCAATGGAAAAGCTCGCTATGCTAGTTTGGATCCCGGCCATTGACATCGGACAAAAGCTGAGGATTTTAACAGAGTACTTTTATTTCATTTTACGGTTTTATCGGTTTTAGAGGAACCAAACGGGCTATAAGGTCGTGTAAAAAAACTAAATATGCAGAAGATCTCCTATATGCATGTGTTTATATAAAACCCTAAAAAGTATTATTCTAGTACAAAAATCTCAAAAAATTGTTACTTCCAGTCAAAAAACGTGCTTCTGGTTGGATATATTTCGCTGACGAACTTGTCCGAGCTAACTGACGTGTGTACCAAATTTTGACCAAATCGGACTTAAAATGCGGCCGCTAGAGTGCGAACAAATTATATACAAGGGTGCTGAAAAGTCCAGAGACACCCCTGTGATTCTTTAGTGAATGGATAGAGAAAAGCCACATTCATAAAATGTTTATAAGGCATAAAAATATACTTTTCAATGTATGGGGCAACTCTGCCCCCATATCGAAAATTGGAAATTTTGTGGGTTGCTAAAATTTTGTAAATGTAAACTTCCGTTTAAAGGTATTTATTAAAGAAAACCAACAAACTAAACTAGAAGTCTCCATCTTAACCCTACTGAAAATGGTGGTCTTTTTTATCAATACTTTCAAAATGAGGGGTCACACGATAGATTTGTTCAAATCTATATTAAACAAATTTGAGAACCTCAAACAATTTCAGTTTTGAATATGATGGCAAAGTTGTCCCATACACAAAAAAAGTTAAATTTTATGCCTTATAAACATTTTATTAATTTTTCTTTTCTCTACCCACTCACTAAACATTTACAGAGGTGCCCCCGAACTTTTCAGCACCTCTGTATATATAGGCCTACATATAACATTTTTAATGACACCCCAAAACGCGTTCTGGGGACCATGACTGGTGCTCATTACCACTCCCGACTTTAGGTCTCCCAATAAAGCCACTGCAATAGCTCAACTTTCCTATGCAAATTCGCTTTATTAAGTTCGTTTTATACGTGACAACATTGGACTCTATTTCAGCGTATAGCCTACTACTAGTCTACTAAGTGTTGCATTAAGGTAAAGCTAATTGCGAATTATAACAAAATGGCCACAAGTTTTAATTTTGAAAAAATACAATGTGTAGACCTTGGCTTAATAATTACTGTGCCTGACCACTACATTTTTTGTAATTCACTTTATGTACGACATAATGTTGATGATTATAATTCTGCTGGTTCTAACCACGCATTTAATACACGACATAACAAGACCTTCCTACCCCTTACTCTAGATTGAGTTAATCTTGTAACAGTTTTATGTGTCAACAATAGGCCTACTGTTTAAAAGTTAAAGAAATGTCTACAAGCACATCCAAAAACGTAAATTAAAGTTGGCATACAAGTAAGACATATTACTCGTTAAATGGATAAATGTCATGTTATTTATAGAAAGAAAATACTATGGTGTTAGAGAAACTGGTACTTAAAAATAGTAAAGTGGTATAGTAATTTGGAGTGAAGCTATAGTGAAAAACAATACTGTGGTGTTAGAGAAACTTGTACTTAAAAATAGTAAAGTGGTATAGTAATTTGGAGTGAAGCTATAGTGAAAAACAATACTGTGGTGTTAGAGGTACTTGTATTTAAAAATAGTAAAGTGGTATAGTAATTTGGAGTAAAGCTATAGTGAAAAACAATACTGTGGTGTTAGAGAAACTTGTACTTAAAAATAGTAAAGTGGTATA
>JAGFPH010001224.1:177298-190136 GCA_018207615.1 Philaenus spumarius | reverse complement strand
GTAAAGCTATAGTGAAAGACAATATCGTGGTGATAGACGTACTTGTACTTAAAAACAGTAAAGTGGTTTGTAGTAAAGCTATAGTGAAAGACAATATCGTGGTGATAGACGTACTTGTACTTAAAAACAGTAAAGTGGTATAATGGTTTGTAGTAAAGCTATAGTGAAAGACAATACTGTGGTGATAGACGTACTTGTACTTAAAAATAGTAATGTGGTTTGTAGTAAAGCTATAGTGAAAGACAATATCGTGGTGATAGACGTACTTGTACTTAAAAACAGTAAAGTGGTTTGCAGTAAAGCTATAGTGAAAGACAATACTGTGGTGATAGACGTACTTGTACTTAAAAACAGTAAAGTGGTTTGCAGTAAGGCTATAGTGAAAGACAATATCGTGGTGATAGACGTACTTGTACTTAGTAATAGTAAAGTGGTATAATAGTGGTTTTCAGTAAAGCTGTAGTAAAACCAATACTGTAGTGTTAGAGGTACTTAGAAATTTAATATTATTGTATTTAAAAATAGTAAAGTGATTTGCAGTAAAGCCATAGTGAAAGACAATACTGTGGTGGTGGAGGTAGTCTACTTGTACTTAAAAGTAGTAAAGTGGTTTGTAGTAAAGCTATAGTGAAAGACAATACTGTGTTTCAGAGCTGTTACCTCCTTGCTTTGGTCCTAACCACGAATGTATAATTTATTCGAGCTATAATTTATTCAAGACTGATGGCAGTGCGGAATCCTAGGCGCTCGAGTCTAACTACACTTCTGCGATTTATTTCTCATTAATTTGATTTCAATAGACTTTCATCCTTTTATTTTTCTTTTTAGATTTTACTTTTGTTATTTAATTTATTAATAAGTTTATAAACTTAGATTTAATATTAGAAATATCAGGCGATGATAATAATCAAACACACTATACACTCAGAGGGCGTGGCTCCCAAGTAAAAAACCCACAAATTGTCAGACTGACTTCGAAACAAAGTGGCGTCGAAAGTATTTACTCGATCACGAATCAATTTCATGCAGCTCCTCCCATTCAACCAAACGAAGTTTACTCCAATAAAATCGAATTACACGACATGGGCAACGACCCGACTTCCGCCGCAAGGTACTTGGTGCTGGTTTTGTCGGGTCCTTTTGCCATCTTCACCTTGAACCGCCCTGCAGACTTGGCACCGCCTCCCAAGACGCTTGGGATTTATAGAAGGGTACGGTGTCGGTGCCGCTAAAAGGAACAACTCTGTTGGCTATGGTGCCAGTCTGTCAGGCTTGGATACAATTAATATTACACCTTGTTTATATTTATCGGTTCTATATTTACTTGATTAACCTGAGTATTTACTGCTTTTGTTTTTTATTAAATTGTCTCTTTTATAATGGTGTAGGGCGTTGGGATTTCGTAAGCTTAATTGTGTATAATATGCTACCTAGTTATTCATCCACTTGTTAGTAACCACGGTGGTCCCTATATAACACGTCAAAAGGCGATATGTATCACAGTTACTATGATTATATCTTATCCACGAAGTCGGCGCGGCGGTTGGACGAAAACGGTCGTAACAAGCAAACAATCATAGTATAAGGTGACCAGACGTTCCGTTTTCATTTTCAGCAGTTATGTTCTGTTGTCCCGTCGAATTCAACCGCACTTTTCACCTATTTTGGTCAAATTTTGCTAACATCGTATGGTTTCAATACACAGTATTGTACTATTTTAAATTAGTATTGTTATTATGTGTGGAGACTGAAGTAGTAGTCCGATCTAGTGAGTGTTTCAGTTTAGTTCTCGAACATCCTCTACACGCAAGATCGGCGAGAAAGACTGATCTTTATTACAAACGGGTAGATTTTTCAAATCGAAATTTTCCAACACAATAAACTTTTGGTTGAACGTATCCCTCTCTGTTCCCGACTAAACCTTAATAAACAGTATTTGGATTGAAACTAAATGTCAGCTGAAATTAACAACTTTAACGCGTTTTTAATTAAATGTAACATGGCACTATTATATGATCGGTTTCGGCTGCACTCGAACTGCCACAAATTTTGGGTTCATCTGAAACGCACGAACTGCCACAGTCATTAGAGGGGATTAGAAAGGGTCATTTCGCAAGATAAGAAACACACGAACTGCCACAATGGTTCGGTCAGGTAGCGGCTACAAGTGAGGGAAAAACGGGAATTATACTCCCGCGGTTATCCCTCGATGATATTCCTGCACATTACTTATATTTCAAACAGGTACAAAAATTATCACTTTACAGGTACCGTATTATCACTTTATATAATTAGAATTAAAAAAAAACTAGAGGACTTACCTAAACTGTTTAGTCACAGTATTTTGCCGATAACAGTATGATTATAATATTTGTATAATTATAATATTTCGTCGTAATATAATTACGAGAAAGGTGGATGCTCTTTAATAATAACTACAAGAAACGGTGTCTCTCTCCCTCCCTCACACTCTCTTTCCCCCGCCCCCACCGTTACCACACTAAATTCCGGAAGAGACATCTTCCCACTGTTAGGTATGTAACAAGACTGTTTAATGCCTTCGAAAATACCAGAAAAGAAGACAAGTATGTGGGTGGGGGGATGGGGGTAACCGAGGGAGAATAATTCCCGTTTTTCCCTCACTTGGAGCCGCTACCTGACCGAACCCTTGTGGCAGTTCGTGTGTTTCTTATCTTGCGAAATGACCCTTTCTAATCCCCTCTAATGACCGTGGCAGTTCGTGCGTTTCAGATGGACCCAAAATTTGTGGCAATTCGTATGTCCCCATCGGTTTCATGTGCTAATAAAAGACAAATTTGAATAAAAAACATTCTTCTATAAAATAAGAAAAGTAGGCCTAGCTAGGCCTTATTAAACTGAAACTGCGTTGTACTAACTTTTATCAGGTAGCCTACGCCTGTTATTTTTGTTCTTCGTTCTGTTCTAACACTTTTCTATTTTGAAAATAAAGGGTTTGAAACTTAATTTCTTTTTATAAATTATGTATTATTTGAATTTTAAAATATACATTGAGAATAGCAGCCTCGGCTAAACTTAATAAGTTGAATTAAGAACTAAGTTTAGATGAACTTGTTTGAAAAAAATATGTTTATTTTCTGATGTTTTTAACATTACAATATAAGAAATGTCTAAAAAGAATATTTCTAATACAATAAATGTAAATTAAATATTGAAAACATAAATCTGGCGTATTTAAAAACAAAAAATTGCTTTAAGATGTGTTAACTGAAAAAATAATAACAATTTAAAGAATTGTTACCCTCTCTCCACTCTGTAGCCTCCTGATAGCATTACGTTTTCCAAAAATCTGGCCACCTTATGGAAGACATTTTTTATACGTATCATAAAGCAGCACAATATTCTGAAAATTATCTACCGTACTGTAGTTTTTTGTTTTAAAATACTAAGGTTAAAGGAAATGTTTGTATCGTGTTTCAATAAAAACAATAACGAAGTGGAACATTTCATAAAAGACGGAAATAATTACTTGGAATTATTGATTGAAAATATCAGAAAGAAAGTATAGCTTTACAAGAGTATAGAATCCAGTGAGTGTTAATAAAGCATTCCCCACACCTTAGCGTTTGTCCTCCAAATAGGAAAGTTATTATTTTAGGAGGAACACATTAAAAAAAATTAATCCGCATCTTGTGATGGACCGATATTAAATTAAAGGGCATAGGACAAAATAAGTTGCTTCCAAGAATTTTTTTTTTGTGACCCTGACCAAAATAGTGACTTAAAGGTATTTTCGATTTTTTAATTTTATTGTGAACTCTCTTTTACTATTTTAACTTAAAAGTAAAATATATTATGTCAGAACACTAAACATTTTTTGAATTATTGTCCGTTAGATATTCCACGTTAAACTGCATTTTGCATGTCCCCTAAAAAGTGCGGTGCTTTTATTACGATATAGACCTATTATATTAAATTGTTTTTAACTTTATTAAAAATGTTATTTGAAACTTTGAACAGAAATTGATATTTGATATATTTAAACAAAATGTGTTGGAAATGTGTGCGTGCTCTGCATTCCACATGGTTGCAAAATTAGTGGTCTATAATACCAAATCTTTGAATTGTTTCGGCTTTTTTTAATTTAAAAACGTTTTTGTTATATTAGAATTCGTGTACTGTACAGTCAAAAGCCACATGTAGCCTATGTTTGACTCATTTCCCGCTGCAATGTACCAACACAACAACATAAAAACTCGTTCGGCCGCCGGCAAACTGCAAAGCACCGTTCAACAACCTCTTCACTGGTGAGGTGTGGTGACTCACTCGCTTTGTAAAGACAGAGTGACGTAAGTAGAACAAAACCACTGGTCATCCATCCCATCCCATCCTCGGCCTCGGTATGACTTTATAAAGAACACAAAGCCCTCGTTGCTCTAAAGCTCATTCTTGAGTGTATTTATGTACTAGTAGCACGGTGCTGACTCACTCAACTCATGATTTACTGTTATTACATGTTTGCTCACTAATTACAATCACGGAGTACTTTTACTAAAAGTCGTACCCGGCTTCCCCCGTGACGGAAACAAGGATTAGATTTTTCAGAAATTTATTTGTTCGAACGAATCGTACCTATATTCAAAATTACGTTTAAACTGTGTGCTGAGCACGGTATGTGTATGGCAGTTAATCTACATTTTGAGTATGAACCACAATTAATTATGCAATGTAGGTACACATTTTTAATAGTTAACCACAAGCTTATTTTCTATTTCTAAAAAACTGATCTATCAGAAGACAATGTTTAATTCAACACATCAAAGTACGTCTGTGATCACTATTTTTAGAAATTAATATTACAAATAAAAATTTGTTGATAGGGGTAGCTGGTTGGAGTGATATTTATTGACTTTCTTTACTTATACTAAATTCATATAATTCAAAATAAATGAATTCATTTGGTATTATTAAAAAATTGGCAGAATTAAACAAATATTTGGGTTTTAGCCTAATCTGGGATGTTGCAGCTCTACGAATAAAAACACAGAATACAATTAATTCTCACAAAAATACGTTTATTCGACAAAGTCGTGCAGTTTCATTTAACCTTTTCGTTGAAACGAGTTTGACGACGAATAAACACACTTATTTTTGTGAGATTTGTGTTCTGTGTTTTTATTCGTAGAAATATTTTTTACCACGAGTAAAGTTCGATTGTATTTATAAATTTGGATGTTGTAGCCAATTACCAAGAAATGGTTTCCTGATTTTTTTCGATTGCTAGATTCGCGCACTATTACAATAATATTTTGAAGAACCATTTTGTTTCTCATTAAAAAGATAAACTTTTTGTCCCTTCCAAGTCATGTCAAGTAAAAATGCTTAAAATAAATCTGAACTCAATATACAGTCAATTTCAGAAGTTATAAATTCTTATTGTAAAGAAACAAAAAAGCGTATGGATGGAAATCCCACGTTGTATGGCATTTCTTGGCTATTTCGTCCTACTCAATCAGTTCCTCTTATTTGGTCGAGTAGTTTCCGCACACTCTGTATATTTTGTGGTACCACTCAAAATGTTCGCTCAAAATGTATAATAAGATAATTGCCTTATAGCTGTGTAAAATTTAATTCTGTCATCCGTTCCGGAGAAAATTGAATGCATCAAACAGACGGACAGTTTAGTAAACATGTTTAACGTATACTAGCTTTGTATACTGTTTCAATACAGTGGCCCTATATATACAAAATTCTGTTTTTGTATTTCATTAACCGTTAATGAGCGATTTTACTTATTCTCAGAAATCAACATTTTACCAAACAAATAATACATCCTACTATTACTTACAACTTTTTCACAAGTTTACCGAAATTTAAAGAAATTATATAAATAGAAATATAGATCGTTCGTTGTAAGGCCTCTCAAAACTAAACATGTTTTGTGATTAAACTTTGTATGGCAAACTGTATAGAGCCCCTACAGTATTTTGAAGTTTGCTTTTTTTATCAGAGGCAAAAAAATCACATTACTTAGTATAGTAGTTTGGAACATTAAGGTTTTTTATAGTTGTATATTTCTGAGAATTAATTTTTCAAATATTTTACGGCTATAAAACATCTCACTTTTCTTTAAATCATAGTTCAACTTGGACTTTTGTAAGCTAATCGGTTGCTGGGTCAGCTAACATTTGAACTGTGTGTTGGTCACAAAAACTGCATGTAGCCTATCCGACCTCGGGTATCCAAAACTTAGCCTATGTTAAATTAATAAAACAATCAGATGGTGGACGCGGTTCAGTACAGCCAACTGCTGCAAACCCTAATCTTTTTAGCTTTCATTCACTAGTACCCTCATTATAGTCCCCTGTCAACGGATATTTCAAACTTTGCTGTACTCTCATCTCTTTTCCCAAATACAGCAGTACCATCGAATTATTTTGCAATTAGAGAATCCAAATGTATATTTTACAAAATTTTACAAAAAATGGACAGTCATATTGTTTCTCCTGTGCTCTTCAATTAATGAATTAACTGTTAATGGAAATGCCATCGAGATATAGCCTACATGAAAGTTTAGAGTAAACGTCTAAAAAAGTATCACCTTGACTTAGTTAAGCTATGTATTTTAATTGCACAAATATCATGTGTTCAAAACTATGTAAATGCCTAAACATTCTTTTAAAGTAAGCATTCTTTTGTAAATTTCAGTAGTTTTCCCACCAACTTGAAACCGTAGGCCCTACTCTTTGTATTCATATGCAATACACAGTTTTCACCAAGACCTTAGGCAGAAAATTAGTTTGAGAGGAACTGTGAATTCAAAACTTTCTATTTACCACCTCGTTTACCCGATTAACTAGGTAGCAAGTAAATGTATTACTGTATTTTAGGATAAATCGATTAATTACAAACAGAACTTGACATATTATAAATATATATTTAAACTACGAGCCTTCTTCGCTGTAAATAATCATCTATATCTGTAGGAATTGAGGTAGGCCAATCTTTCCCAGCCAATCTTTCCTGGCCGCGTAGATTCGATTTCAGACTTTTTAATGATGAAACTAATATTTTGCAGGGATTCAACACATTAAAAATAGAATTGTAAAAAAAAACGATATTGATATTTGTAAACAGATCCTTATCTTATGTTTCAAGGGCTTCAACAGCACAAGTCGTGCGAACTACCTCAAGATGTCGTCATTTTGATTGCCAGAATACAATCAGAAGTTTAGAGATACGTTTAAAAAATGTCATACAACTTAAAAGACGAAATCTTATTATTGTTTGCTAAATATTGAGAAAATTAAAATATAAAGACTTATCGCTCTTTTTCTGATTTTCGTACCTCGAATGTATCTGGACAATAAAGTCGTCTAATTGACCTAACGGTGTTTATAATTAATTCGCCATGTTGAAAATCGACGAACATTAAACAAAATATTATACCCAATCAATAGAAATAGTAAAACCAAGCTGTGTGTCTTCAATACATCGTTACTCGACCATTCGATAAGATAAATAAATCAATATCTTTAACTGACGAAAACTATAAGTTTTTAAATTATTTAAAAACTGCTCTAACGAATCGTTCCCAACGTAACAATAACATATAGAAATTAAATTATTAAAAGTAAAAAGTGTCGGCAGAAGTATGTTCTAGTTTTTGAAACTAGCATAACAACTTTACTGTACGTATCTTTATCTTTATGTGAGACCTTAGAGGAAATATTATTTTTTAAATATTTTTTGTTCGAAAGTGCATTAGAACCACAGAATATGTAATACAGTAACAAATAACGCCAAAAACATGAATTAAAATGTAATTCTATTCAATGTTCTGTGATTAGAACTCTATAAACATGTAGCCTATGCTGAGTATCTTGATGAAATTTTTAATTTAAGGCTTTTCTTTACCTTGAAGAAAACTCCCGAGTGTACAGTAGCCTATGATTTCAATGCAAAAGGCCTGACTCAAGCCGCTAAATCGTTGAAACATGCATTCGTAATACCGTGTTTCGGATTCTATTTATAAATTAATAATCTGGGAAACTACTTTAAGTTATAAAGACGGCTTTATATTTTTTACGTGTTAGCTTAAAATATGGAAATTATTGCTTAAAACTCCCAAAAAATGCGTGTAAAATAATCGATTTTTACTCATGTAGACTGTTAATTAAAAGGAGTTGCCGACGATTTCTTTCAATTATGAGATATAAGACAAAAGCTCAAAGCCTTTAAGAACAATTTAAGATGTTTCACTACTTTTTAGGTTGAAAAACGGCGTCCGAAACACGGCAGTGCGAAGTGCATATTTTTGCTGTTTTAGGGGGGGGGGGGGGGGGTCACTGCAAAAACAGCAGTTGCTGCTGTTTTTGTTTGTTTGGGTTTGGTGGGTGGTATCTTACACCATATTAACATATGTTAATTTTTCTCAACAACTAATAAAGATGTCATAATTCTGTTTTTCCCCTGAAAATATATGCCTTTTTACATATGTGGAAACTCTAAAATTAGTTTTTAATAATTTAAAAAAAAACTATGATTTAAAAAAAACTTTTGTATTTGAAAAATCCTATATATATTTTTTAAAAAAGGCTATTTTTATTTTTTAAACTATATTTGAGTTTCCAATAATCTGGGCAGGTTTGATAAGTGTGCACAAAAAATTTCAAGCAGATACCTATGGTAGTTCCTGAGATAAAGGGGCATTTGTCTTAAAAAATCTAACTTTCGGAAAATGCTGTAGAAGACACTGGGGTTCCTCATTCAAATTTAAATAAAGCAGGTTTAAATGTTTGTACTGTCTAAGTGTTTTATATCATTATAAACAGAAAAGAATAAGCTAATAAGCTAAATTTAAAATCTTCTAAATTACTTTAAAAGATAACGTTTAGTAGTCCACCTGTAAATTTATTTATTTTAAATGTAGGCAATAAAGAAGCCTGATTCGTTGACTATTCGCTTAAATCAAAAATAGGTTATTCAAGTTTATTCTTAATATAAAATAAACGATACCAGGAACTGGCACATACTTTCTCACAAACATATTTAAATTACTAAACAGATTCACTGTGACTTGTAGGGTGGGGTAGGAGAGTTTTTTTATTAAAGTTGGAGATTAACTAATAAATATTATTATTATTATCTAGAGAGAAAACTATTTGATCGATTTCGAACAAATTTGCACCAAACTCGTCAATTAGGTCTTTATAGATGCACGTAAAAGGGTTTTGGAAAAATTTTGAAAACAACCCCCTTTATGGCCAAAAAACCCCAAAAATCTGTTGTTATTATTATTAGCTAAACGAGAATTTTTAGAAAGATTCGGGTATTTTCATATGGTAGGGCACATTAAAGGCTACAAATAAGCCAAATTTGATCAAAATCGTTAGAGCCGTTTTTTTATAAAAAAATGATAAATAAATTTTTGGGGGTTTTCTGGCCAAAAAGGGGGTTGTTTTTCAAAAATTTTAAAACCCTTTTCGTGTATCTATACAGGCCTACTGGACATGTCTGGTGGAAATTTGGTTGAAATCGATCGAATAGTTTTCTCTTTAGCTTTGTATACTTTTATTAAAGTTGGAGATTAACTAATAAATATTATAATTATTATCTAGAGAGAAAACTATTCGATCGATTTCGAACAAATTTGCACCAAACACGTCAATTAGGTCTTTATAGATGCAAGTAAAAAGGTTTTGAAAAAAATTTAAAAACAACCCCTTTTATGGCCAAAAAACCCCAAAAATCAGTTATTATTATTATTATTAGCTAAACGAGAATTTTTAGAAAGATACGGGTTTTTGCATATGGTAGGGCACATTAAAGGTTACAAAAAAGCCAAATTTTATCAAAATCGTTAGAGCCGTTTTTTTATAAAAAAATAATAACAAATATTTTGGGGGTTTTTTGGCTAAAAAGGGGGTTGTTTTTCAAATTTTTCAAAACCCTTTTTCGTGCATCTATACAGGCCTACTAGACATGTCTGGTGCAAATTTGGTTGAAATCGATTAAATAGTTTTCTCTCTAGCTTTGTATACATACAGACATACATACAGACATACACAGGCAGACATTTTGTAAAAACCACTTTTTTGGACTCAGGGGGTCCCAAAACGGATATTTCCACAAAAATCTCAACATCGATTTTTTTTGTGATCACTATACTTTCTCTATACTATAGTATAGTGAGAAAGTAATATACTGAAAGTTTGTGCCGTATTTGAATGTGCTTATACACTACAACATTGTTTTATTGTGATAAACTCATCTCATCACTTATGTCGAGAAACATCAGTATTTTGACTATATTTCTAAAAGTAAAAATAAAAGTACAGAACACAATTCTCACAAAAATACGTTTATTGGTCAAACGCGTTTCAACGACAAAGTCGTCATCTTTAGTGACACATGAGCTACAACCAAATTTTATAACTGTCTATTATAATTGACTATATATCAGGAATGAGCCTATATAGTTAAGGGCTGTCACTTCTTTGATGTGAACCACTTTGGTAAAAATCGTAGGAAATGTTGGAGAAGTTTTGTGTTTTACCCCGCTCTTGTATTTAAAAAAAATACAATTATTGATTTGCGCGGCTTATTTATTTTATGTGAATAGTTTTTTCCGTTATCCGTATAAGCTTTTAAATATGGAATATTTTTCGTTTTATTACAAATTTGACTGACATATTTATTGTCATGGCAAAGCAATGGGGATCAAACCCTGGTTACGGACTTGGGGATAGGAGACGGGTTGAATTGTCAATATCTCATAGATGCACATTATGGTTAGTTAAGGGTCTGCTGTAGTGGCGGCCATCTTGGATTGTTATCCCATAAGAGCAATGTTTAATTTCAAACCATTTATTTCGTTTACTTTTTATCATAAAATTGTTTGCAAGGTCTCATTTTTTTAAGCACAGTCACAATACGCGTCCGTCTTGCAGTTTACATTTTTTTAAATGCTTTTGATTTGTTATGTAATTGAAATTTTGTAAGTACAAAGTTTGAATTTTTTTCCTAACACAATAAAAAATTAATAATGAAAAATAATTTGCAAGTCGGATCCGAAATTTTATAAAGAATAATCAGTTTTTTTTTTCAACACTCAATTACAAAAGATAGACTTATAAAATGGTTTGAAATGAGGCAATGTCAAAGCGTTCAGCTGCAAGAAATTGCACTGCTTATATAGGGATACAGTGAGAAGCGGTTGCATTTCCGATTGCTTTCTCGTTTACTGGAGCAGACCCTTAATATTGATTACTTACTATCCGCATTACAAATAAAATTGTTGTCTGTGTTAATTAATACAATCCGTATGCTGGTACGTTAAAGCGTGGTGAGAAAATGAAATAATGTTTCTCGCTTTAAATCTTGAGAGGAACAAACAAGTCAAGAAGGAAGAGAAAGGATATTGTGCAATAGCATAATCATTTCATTGTCCAACGATCACGAGAACGGCTTTACATGGCAGCTAAGTAAACGACCTTGAAACAGGCGTCCATTGCAAAGTAGGCGGCTAAACGTGGGCTACAAGGTGTGCATTCCTCACGAGTTCTCGATATTCTGATAATCGTTTATATGTATAATGTACTGTCGTACCCGACTTCGTCCGTAATAAAAAAAGTTGAACTCTTATCCATATAATAAAAATGAATTGCTGTTCCTTTGTAAGCGCATCACTCGAGAACGGCTGGACCAATTTGGCTATTTTTTGTCTATGTTCAAATGTTCGTAATAGTCCGAACTAGATTTTTATATAAGGAAAAATTTTAAAGTTTCCCGAAAAAGTTTCAAATTTGGAAAAAACTAAACAGCCTCTTTTTGTATGGACTCAGGACCATAGTGTACAAAACAGCTGTTCGTATAAAACGCTTAGTAACACGTCATTCATTACAATAGATAGATAGATAGATAGATATTTTTATTTTCCATGTGTAACATACATACATAACTTTATAACATTGTATTTACCGCAAACAAAAAACAAAACAACAAACTAATTATAATTCTTCTACATAACTTAACACATGGAAAATTAGGTAATCCTTAGGATAAGCCTGCTTAGGATTTACCATTATTTTTTTTTATCACTTGAGTTAATGAAGAAAATAAAATGAGTTATCAAGAAAAAAATTAAAGAATAAAATCTTTCTGAGGTGCCCTTTACACTTAGTACTTAAAAAGTAATTATTTTGATTTTTAAATACAAATTTTAATTTTAATTCTAAAGGGTGTAATCAATAATAACAAAAATACAAATAATAATAAGCCTCCTTGCTAAAAACAATATTAATATATAAAGCTAAACTTAATCTAAACTTAATCAATCCTATGACATACTTATAATTCTATTTACAATAATCTTAAACAAAACACGTAATTTCCATACAAACAATATAACAGCCACATTTATTTTAAAAGATACTCAATATCATTTATCCTAAACAGCCATTCTCTTACTGATTTTGAAAAATTAACAAATGTACTGCACAACTGGATCTCCTTTGGTAAAATATTGAACAATTTAGCCCCTCTAAATAGAAAACAAATTTTGAATGCAGTTAGTTTTGTTTTAGGTAAAATATTAACAATCTTACGTTTAGAATATCTTTGGGGTTTGTAATCATTATTTATTTCACCACTTGCTTTAAAGAAATCTGAAAGTACCTTGTACACATACAAGTATCTAAGTGGAAGTATACTAAATGATCCGAAAAGTGGTAGCGAATGCTCCATTTTATTTTTAAATGCCATTACTCTTATAATATGTTTTCGACATTTCACAAGAGGTTTGATAACCGCCTCATAGGTACCTCCCCAGCATAACAGGCCATACTGAATACGAGAC
>JAGFPH010001224.1:145309-167942 GCA_018207615.1 Philaenus spumarius | reverse complement strand
TTTTTCAAACCCTTTCTTAGTGAGCACCTATGGCCCTAGAGGAAGCTACATACCAAATTTAATTTCAATCCGTTCTGTAGTTTTTGAGAAATCGTGATGAGTGAGTCAGTGAATAAGTGAGTGAGTGGTATTTCGCTTTTATATATATAGATAGAGTTTAAAGAAGAAAAAATGTCAGTGGGTATGTATGATCCAAGTTGTACGTGTTGTCTATATGCTCGCCCAGACCATTTAACGTTTCGGGATCAAATTTGGCACATTGGTTGACTAAGTCATGACATTATTTCGATTACTTGCATCTAATTCCCGTGAGAATAAAGAACTGAACTTTTGCACAATTACTATTTGTAATTTTTCTTATACGATACATACATAATTAGAGCTCTCGCCATTTAATTATTCGCGCTTAACACATTCACTGCTACGTAATTTTCGTAATTCCTACGCTAGGAGCTGACCTTTTATTTTTTTTATTTATAGCCTTAATGAGTAGAAATTACTTTATTTTTAAACTTTCTACGTAATAATCACTAATATTTTAAAGCTAACGCACATGTGCGTCCATAGCACATAAGCTTAAAAATGTGTCCGTGTAAATGTGTGTGTGTATAAAATTTTAATGTTTTTTTTAATGTTCGACGAACTCACCAGAGGAATGACCAGATGTTGGAGTTACGGCTCCGAAACATGTCGTCTTGAACTTAACGACAAGGAGTCACAAGACGGACTTAAGGTAAATAATTATTATTAATAATTCGTACCCTTACTATGTCATAAAAGAAATAGCTAGAGACTCAAAAGTTGACACGAGTTAGTCTATATGCCTACTACAGGCCTATTTTTTTTTAATGAGAAGGTGGTCATGAGATACATCATTTTGATATAACAAATTTTACCTTGTATCCGTCGTGTGACTTCGTTCAGCTTACGTTTATTCGTTATGCTTTTCAATTTGCCCTGAATACTTTTAAGTAATTTATGTTCGCGTGAAAATTTATGATATAAATTGTACGGTTTATTATTGTTTGTTAGCTTTTTCAGGCAGTTATTAAGTTTATTGTTAATTAATACCCTTGATTCGTTCTGAAGTTCGGTATCCGGTATAGATTTAATGACAGCCTCGACATTGACTATTCCATGAACTATATGATTGTTATTGTTATGAGGGACATTGTACTTCAAACCCTTGTTGAGGACTTCCATTTCATCTTTATCAAAGTCAATTGATGTTAAGTTTGAGACCCTTGCATAAAATTGATGTTTACACTGGACTTTATCTTCCGGACGTTGTTTGTTTTTAAGACTCTGAAACTTCTGGGTTTGTTTATAGAAGCTACGTTTTAAGATAAGCTTGATGTAGTTGTTGACAAACTCCATTATACTAGTAATTATACTGGGTGAAAACCATTGAGTAACTCTAGATGGGCCTTATATAATTCCTTATTTAATTCGACCTTTTTGGAATATAAAGATTTTAATTCTCGCTTTAAGCCACATTGTTTTAGCGCGTTCTTTTATTTATATTGCTGTTTTAGAACTGCTTGTGATTTTTACGTTAACATATTTCGGTATCACATTGTGAACTATACATTGTTTGTTGAATTTTATGTTAAGGTTTGTTTTAAGTAACCTTTTATTAATGTTTTGGAACTTAAATACTGTGGATGCTTGACCAGCTTGTAATTCTAAAATCATTGTATAAGTATCCAAGTCACAAATAGAATATAGCAAAATTTACCTTGCATCCGTCGTGTGACTTCGTTCAGCGTACGTTTATGACGCGTTTCGAAACATATGTTTCATCATCAGATAATAAAAGTTACATTACATACAACACAAAAACACTCAACTCACAACACAACACACACAACTATGACATGTTATCTGGGTAGATGTCTACTTAGAGTCACGGTCGAACGACTATTGACTGAATTCAATGTTTAGTTGATAGAGTCAGATATTCTTATCACCGAATTGTACAATATGTTGGAATCATTTCGATGTAGAATTTCAAGAAAAAACCAACGGTGAAATTTGTACATCCATATCTTTAACCGATTAAAAATGGCGGCCAAAAACCAACGAAATCGTGTTTTCCGATTTTGCCCTATTTTGCTAAATGAAAACAAAATATCCCATTTCAAGAAAACAAATTTTCTACACTACAAAGTAACCAATTCATTATAAATACAATGTTGGGGTTGAAATTGTTTTTTTAGGAATTACTTTTAATACCCAAATAATGGATAATGGGTTTACTTAGTTTCTTTCTGTTTGCAAATTAAATAGGTAAGTATTACATCTTCTTCCACACCGCTTAATCCTCATTCCTATTTTAGTCTTTCTGAAAACCTAACCTGAGCAAATCTAGGCCTACATAATTTTTGACTTTTATTCTTGCTATTCACGAGGCAGAACAAATTCATCAATGTAGCATTTAAAGCAGTACGCACATTACAACCATTATGAACGATGGTTTAAGAAAAATCTTTGAAATTGCAATTATAAAACTTTACATTGACTCTTCTTGTAACATTTATAGCCCCGCGTACCTGCTAGAGTAGGTAAAGCATAAAATCATGGACCGTCATTTTGTTTTCATGAAAGAAAATAACTTTGAAATTGATTATTCAACTTTACAATACTTCTACAAAAGTTCAAACAATCTGGTTCACGTGTAGGAATATTCAGTAAGTGACTATTCAAACGTTTAATTGCTTTCGTGGGACAAATATTTGAGGTGCATTTTACATATTTGAGTAACTTTTAGTATTAGCTATGAAAAATAGCTTACTCGTTAGACGCCAATAATCAAAACGCCATTATTTTTCTTCTTCCTTATGTATAACTCAAGAGCAATAGCATGCCATGTTTCAGGTCTCGAGCTTCATAGAATGTGTACGAATTATTATTTATTGTTAATGGTAGTTATCTTAGACTCAAGTAATCGGAAATGTAATGCAAATGACGTTTCCTTGTATAAGAATAATATGTACCAAATTTCAGCTCTCTAGATTGTAGAGGAAGCTTGTGGAATTTATATTTATTGCATAGGGGTAGTTACCCCATTTTAACTCCTTTATCGGTATATAATGGCTAAACTTGGATGAGTTTATTTTTACTTTCTCACTAGGGTATATTATAGTGTAGAGAAAGTATAATGATCGAAAAAAATCGATGTTTGTGGAAATATCCGTTTTGGGACCACCTGAGTCCAAAAAAGTGGTTTTTACAAAATGTCTGTCTGTCTGTATCTCGTACGTATATAAAACTAGGGAGAAAACTATTACATCGATTTCGAACAAATTTGCACCAAACATGTCAATTAGGCCTGTATAGATGCACGAAAAAAGGTTTTGAACATTTTTGAAAAACAACTCCCTTTTGGCCAAAAAAACCCCAAAAAAATCAGTTATTATTTTTTTTATAAAACAACAGCTCTAACGGCTTATTTGTAACCCTTAATGTACCCTCCCATTTGCAAAAAACCGTATCTTTCTAAAAATTCTCGTTTAGCTAATAATAATAATAATAACTGATTTTTGGTGTATTTTTGGCCAAACAGGGGGTTGTTTTTCAAATGTTTCAAAACATTTTTCGTGCATCTATACAGCCCTAATTAAAATGTTTGGTGCACATTTGTACAAAATCGATCGAATAGTTTTCTAATAGTAATCATATTTATTAGTTACTCTCCTACTTTATTGTATCCCCTCTCCTACTTTAATACAATTATGAAGTCACAGTGAATCTGTTTGATAAATTAAATATGTATGTGAGAAAGTATGTGCCAGTTTCTGGTACCGTTTATTTATATGTAACATGTATTAAATGTACTAAATTACAGCTCTTTAGTTTCAACAGAAAGTAAATAATTAATATTTATTGTTTTAGGGAATTGGTATTCCAGTTTCCATCCCTTAAACCGAAACAGTCAAAGTGGGAGATCTATAATTTTTCCATGGATCGCAAATGTTTAGTTGCAAAGAAATTCACAGATTTTCTTTCGCTTGTCCGAACACAAATGCAGTGACTTTAGTAGCCATTATCTTATCTGCAAAAGAGATAAGAAGTATCGTGTTCGCAATGGTCCGTCACAGATTCGCTAATTGAGCATACATGTGCAATCTTTCAAATGTAATTATTTACAATTATTGATGTAACTGTTGTTGAAATAACCTTAGATCTCTAAAGAAGTCGACATTTCCTTATCGCTTAGTTCTGCTTGCAGTTTGTTATCACTAAACTGAGTTATTGTAATGACGTGTTCAGTGGCTACTTCTTAGTAATTGTTTAATATTGTGCAATAAACTGCAGGGACACGTTTCCGTGGATTTCTACAATTAGTAAACAGTGTTTTTTATAGTACAAAGTTTATTAACACGGGATTGTATTTATTGATAATTTAAATAAACAGTAGAAACGCTAGTTGAACTGTACCTCCCCGAAAACTCGTGAATGGGATGACATCTTTATTATAGAACCATTGTGAGGACACTCGTCTGTAAATATGTCAGTCGATTTTCTCCGACACAGAAAAGTGAAATTTGACATGCTAACCCGTATATATTCTACTAATCTAAACTAAAAGTATATTTACTGCAAATTTTGTAGTGCCAAAGTTTTGTACCCCAGAACTAAATATGGTAGACTACTGCCAGTTGGATATCGTTTATTTAATGACATCAAAATATTTATTTTTTATTTTCTAATACGTTGATTTCCAGATACTTCAGAAAATTTTGAAAAACTCAGAGGCGCTTGAAATAATTTTTAAAACACTACAATTTTATAGCTGACCTAAAATTTTGTAAAAATTTAATGTTTTTGGGAGTCGTCTCCTCATATCAGCCCATGTTGCTACATTACCCACTAAACGAATCTCATGTTCTAACTGTTGTATGATAGAAACTACAATAGCTAATTTTTTCAAAAAAATACTTTTCCGAAAATTTAGCTTTTCAGCTACATTTCTCTCGCTTACATGTCGCACCTGCCCTAAAAACAAAAAATCTTCTCGCAATGCAACTTTTTGATGTCACGAATTAAAAAGTATAAAAAAGTTTGGACTTAATTCGATTTTTAAAGTGCCCAACCTTTTTTATTTTCAAATTGTGAACACACCATTAGCGTCCCACACTATTAAGCTGTAAGTTTGTCAAATTTCAAAGATTTTCGAGTCTTTTCAGCTATTGAAACCACGGTGTTTTTCACTCCCTCTAGGCCCGCTCGACGTTTCTATCCTCACACAAGATGGCCGACCTAGCTTCAATTCCCACAATGTAAAGGGCTCATGGCATGACCAGTCTATTTAATTCTGTGGTCGCTGCTCGTCCCCATCAATAATGAGTAATCTATTCCCGACATACTTCTTGATTAGTCCAATATATTCAGAACTAGCTGCATATCTTTGCTTTGCTACTGTAGCCTATTTAAGGTGATTTTTCAAAAAGTCTGAAATCAAACATAGTCATGTTCTATATGCAAATTACCGGTAGTCTGATTATATGGCTGAAGTCCTAAATACCCTTCTCCACTCCCGGCGTTTAGATACCTACATATTGTTTTCCCAACCTAAAGCTTTAAGAAATTATTGCATGGAAAATAAGTTCACTGTGACTACATGTATGTGATTTAATTGTTCACAGACATTTTCATGTCTAAACATATTGTTAGGGACAATATTAAATCTGGCAATACTAAATATTAATTCTAAAACTATATATATATATATAGTTTTTAACGTTTTGTTTTATCCCTCTAGCTGCAGTATTACCAGGCTTGTCAGGAGAGCTTAAAAACAGATTGTGCTGAGACTTGAGGAATAGTTTGTAGATGAAAATTATTCAGATGAAAATTATTGTAGATGAATAGCTTCAGAAACAATTATTTTGTATTGTGGATTTATTTAAATAGTAAAAGTTGTGAAAATGTTGACTTTTATTGGTTTTTCGCTTATATTTTGTAATTAATTTGATGAAACGCTATACTTCCCATATAAAAGTTGTAAGAAAGTATAACATATTTAAAAACGGTACCAGGAACTGGCACATCCTTTCTCACAAACATATTTAAATTATTAAACAGATTTACTGTGACTTGTAGGGTGGGGTGGGAGAGGTGATTTTTTATTAAGGTAGGATATTAACTAATAAATATTATTATTATTATTATCTAGAGAGAAAACTACTCGATCGACTTCGAACAAATTTGCACCAAACACGTCATTAGGCCTTCATAGATGCACGAAAAACGTTTTTGAAAATTTTTGAAAAACAACCCCCTTTATGGCCAAAAAACCCCAAAAAATCAGTTAGCCTATTATTATTATTAGCTAAACGAGAATTTTTAGAAAGATGCGGTTTTTGCATATGGTAGGGTACATTAAGGGCTACAAATAAGCCAAATTTATCAAAATGGTTAGAGCTGTTTTTTTTATAAAAAAATAATAACTGATTTTTTGGGGGTTTTTTGGCCAAAAAAGGGGTTGTTTTTCAAAAATTTTCAAAACCGTTTTTTAAGCATCTATACAGGCCTTCTAGACATGTCTGGTGCAAATTTGTTTGAAATCGATCGAATAGTTTTCGCTCTAGCTTTGTATACATACAGACATACATACACACATACAGACATACAGACAGACATTTTGCAAAAACCACTTTTTTGGAGTCAGGGGTCCCAAAACGGATATATCCACAAAAATCTCAACATAGATTTTTTTTGCGATCACTATACTTTCTCTATACTATAGTATAGTGAGAAAGTAAATAAAATGAGGCTTGTAAGTCTTTATCTCTGTTTTTTTTCTCACTGAGAAAAATAGGAAAACTCAAGAAAAAAATCATTGTTTTAAATTCATATTTTTTTTACGTTTTAAGAGTTAAGGCTTCTGAATTGTGTACAATTACAGTTAATGGCATGTAGATTAACCATGCACAAGTTTGGCCCTGTCAGATATATTGATTTTCTGACAATATGACAATAATTAGAATTGAAGTAGGCCTACATTATATGAATACCTTATGATTTGTTTGTTAAATAATGATTCATTTTATTCAACATTAAAATTTGATAGGTAAGAAGTTTAGTGTAGACCTACTTTATTTCATTTGTCAAAGTAAATAAATGCAAATATCTTCAGAACGGTTTGAGATATGGATGTGCGGTTTTCCCTATTGATTTTGTCTTAAAATTCTACATTGAAATGATTCTACACATCAATATGTATAGAATACATCTATTCTATACATCTTGGTATCACATGGCCTATGACCACTTTCCTATTAAAAAAAACGTTACATTCAAAATGGCGGATCCAAGATAGTGGGCCAAATTTTTGACATATTAATAAAGTTGTATTTTTTCATAAAGTAGGTTTCTTAATCATATATATACCTTTAAAACCTCCTTATATACGAAATATTAAGTCGTTCTCAGACTTTTCACCCACCCTATAGAAATGACTTTATGAACCAAATTCTGTTATACAACTACTATACTAAATAACTCGTCAGGTTTCATGTGAGCTGCCACCAGCGCGTGAGGGGAGGTACAAGGTTGTAGATTGAGGTCGCGTGGGGAGTGACAGAGACATTGTAGGGGAAACAGGAGCCTAACAACACAAGAAACAGATAGAGACGGCCGCTTCCCCCACCACCTTACTAACGCCTAGACCCACTGCGCATCCAAACTCCACAGCTCACATGAAACCTTTCCACTTATACTTCTTTTAGTGTGTTAAATTGCATACTGTAACGTATCGTTTAAAAGTGTTTTAATAAATGATATCTAAACTATTAAACTGCTTATGTAGATATTTGAAAATACTGCAGTTAAAATGTTGAAAAAGCAATGGTGTTTGAGGTCCTTGTATACTCTAACCTTCGATAAAAGATATTAAAATTGCTTTTTATTCATAGTGTATACGGTAATAAAATGTTTCCCTGATCCCACCACCAATGTATAATTCAATCCCGTCGCGGTTATTGTCGTTGTTTAGATGGTTAGTTTAGTATATAAAGTGTTGTTGATATTACTTGGGTCAAACTTTCTGAACGGCTTATGGTACGGAACCCAAGGCGGCGGATTAAACTCACAATTTCCTGCAAACATATCGGTTTTCTTAACTACATTTGTCGAAGTTTAAGGTTTATTTGGCAGCACTTAACAGAACCACCCTAATAACAATTAGGCAATTCTAAAGCAGAACTACTTTCACACGAAGTGCAGATAAGGACGTATAACGGTGTTTTTGTACCGTCCGTAGATAATGTCTTTATCGGATTTTAACGATGTTCATCATTTCAAAACAAATCTGTGTTTTACACGTGGGAAATATTATTTAGTTTAGTGGATACAAACCATAACGGTTTTATGTTTCGGAACCATCTGCAGTGATCGGTTATAGTAGGCCTATATACTTTTACTTTGATGTCCTACTAATGAGCTACTAAGAGCATATTTCAATTTACTCGTTAATAAACGGCCTAAGAGCAAACCGTTGATTAGTTTATCACGCTGAATATCAGATCTATGAGTTGAGCTTTGAGGTTTAAATAGACAAATAATTGAACTATTTCCAGATTATTTTTTTCATTATTTTTTTAATTCTGTTTACCCTCATTGTATAAAAATACAGTAGTTTAAAAAAAATAGTTTTAATAAATAGTCTACTCATGTACAAAAAGACATTTTTATAGTTGCACTTAAATCAAGTATATTGTTTAATTAAATTTTTTTCGTTTTTATAACCTATACTTTATCTATGAGTAATATACAGTAAATCTTGTTTTGCCTTTCAGTACGTACGTTCTGGCCGGTTATATTGATCAACACGTACTTACAATGCGTAGAAACAAAAAACATATTGGCGACTATCTTGAGGATATTTAAAAAAGTAAATGAACATTTTTTTAGCCATGAAAATTTAGGGAAAGTTTCCCACTATAAATTGTTGTCCAGATTAATCGATTAAGAGATCCTAATGGATATCCAGTGGTAAAAATTAATATTTTGTGTTTTATTCAGCTTTGCAATATTAAAGGTATATAATACAAAACTTGATACAGCCATTAAGTTACAATACATTTTCAAAAAGAGTTTACGTCGACTCGCATTAAAATGTCAAAGTATTGAAATCTTGCGAAAATTCTAAAAAATCTATCCCCACTTTTTATGGCTTTTATCTGAACACGAAAAAGCAATAAAAAAGTGTTGTATAAATATGTGCCTGTATGTGTGTCTGTCTGTCTGTGGACACGTTATATGCAATCACAGACGTCGTAGAAAACGTCTGGTGGTGCCAAAATCTTCGTAATTTTATTGCGGAGAGTTGAAAAGCTTTTGAGCTTTCTAGCGTGACAGCAACGTTACGTAAAGTCACATTTATTTAGTATTTAAAAAAAAAACACGAGCTGAACGAAAAAGTGTTCCACTTTTCATCGTGTTATTGATTTGTATTTGATATAAACGTGGTGAAGCGGGGCGTAGTGAAGTACCCAATTGCCCCGACATTTTGGGTACTTTTGAAACGATGAAACTGTCCCACTCATTAAAAAGGATCAAGAAAGGTCGCCTCGCCAGACCAGAAATGCTGAAATTGCCCCGAGCGCCTGTCGACACGTTATTATTTTTTTCCCTGCGATATTATGGTAGTCGCTGCGGGACTGGGTAAAAAAGGGAATTATTTTTGTACCTGCGTCCTGTCAGTGACTACAGTCTTCTAAAACTGCCGTCAACAACCTAACCTAACCTAACCCCTAATAATACAACCGATTGTATTACACTAAAGTTTATGAGCTAGTAATTCCTGATATTGGTGGCAGTTATTAGAAGACTACAGTCACTGACAGGACGCAGGGACAAAAATAATTCCCTTTTTCCCCCAGTCCCGCAGCGACTACCATAATATCGCAGGGACAAAAATAACAACGTAGGGACAGGCGCTCGGGGCAATTTCAGCATTTCTGGTCTGGCGAGGCGACCCTTCTTGATCCTCTTTAATAAGCGGGGCAGTTTCATCATTTCAAACGTACCTAATAAATATCGGGCAGTTTCAAAGTCCCCGATGAAGCGTGTCGCCAAAATAATGGTTCTAGTTGTCCGGACGAACAGCTTCAGCTTTGACGTCATTAGCTTTATGTTTACATAATAGCCTACGCTAAGTTTCCTGCAACGATTTTTTGATTTCTCGTGATATATTTTCTTGAACATATATACAATATTATATTATATACCTACAAATCCAAAATATTTTCTTGTGGTTGTAGACTAGTATGCTACATAGCCTACATTGAGAAAGGTTTGACGTCCCTCGCAGTCCTAAAGTCGAACGAACATATTATATCACTACTTGCAACACTTATGAACACTTCCCAGTTTCCAGCTATATGATTAAAAACTAGCAGTTACCCGCTGATTCACGCCAACATATCAGTAGAAGAATGAGAGGAATAGCGGGTAAATATTGGGCCTTACCTTTACACTCAATTCAAAAAACAAATATAGATCTGAGTTCCTTGGATAAAAAAACGCATAGTGAGTTTCATCCAAATCGTTCTGTTTCATATGTAGGCTAAGCCTATATAATGATCCTCTATGCGCCGGTAAGTGCTAAAACACGTTTGCTCGTAACTCCCTCCGAAGGTTTTGAGGCGCATTTTACGTGCATAGGCCTACGTACGTTTTAATTAAAAAATTGGCTAGAAACAATATTTTACTCCTTAGACACAAATAATAGAAATACAATTACTTTTCTTTCCTACATAATATAGTTTAATAACTGAAGAATAATACGTAAAAACTTTCAGGTCTCTATCTTCTTAGCAAGTCCAAAAAAGTGTTTTTTTACAAAATGTCTGTCTGTTTGTAGACCTATACAAAGCTAGAGAGAAAACTATTCGATAGATTTTGAACAAATATGCACCAAACATGTAAATTATACCTATAGGCTATAGATGCACGAACAAAGTTTTGGTAAAAATTTAGAAAAATAACCCCCTTTTTGGCCAAAAAACCCCCAAAATATCTGTTATTATTTTTTTAATAAAAAACGGCTCTAATGATTTTGATACAATTTGGCTTATTTTTGTAGCCCTTAATGTACCCTACCATATGCAAAAACAGCATCTTTCTAAAAATTCTCGTTTAGCTAATAATAATAACTGATGTTTGGGGGGTTTTGGCCAAAAAGGGGTTTGTTTTAAAAAAAATGTATCTATAAATTTAAAATGCATCTATACAAGCCTAATTGACATGTTTAGTGCAAATTTGTTCCATTTGGATCGAATAGTTTTCTCTCTAGCTAATAATAATAATAATATTTATTAGTTACTCTCCTACTTTAATGTATCCTCTCTCCTACTTTAATACAATTATGAAGTCACAGTGAATCTCTTTAATGATTTAAATATGTTTGTGAGAAAGTATGTGCCAGTTTCTGGTACCGTTTATTTGTTTTAACATGAAAGTATCATCACGACTTTCTTAAACAAACAACAATTTCAAATTTGTTTTATGGATGTACGTGTATTAATAACGTGACAAAATGATTTTCAAACACTAAACTTAGGGTTTTTGTCTTGGTTCAATAAATAAGGCTACCCAGAAAGCTAAATTTTGCCAATTTTGACGAAGGACTTTTCATAAATAACTAATTTATAAATATATTCCGGTATATATACAGCGTGTTCATAGAGTCCCTTAAACCCCTTTATTATTTTTGTTATTGAAAATAACACTGATTTGAATAAAAACCCCGAAACACAAAACAAGGAACAAAAACAATAACTAAACAACTAAATTGTAAGTTATGTTTAATACGTTACATGAATACGTTATGAATACGTTATCAGTAGTATTAAAACCCTCTGAAGATGATGACCATGTCATCGAAATGTACATAAGGGTAACGTATTAAACATAACTTACAATTTAGTTGTTTAGTTATTGTTTTTGTTCCTTGTTTTGTGGTTCGGGGTTTTTATTCAAATCAGTGTGATTTTGTCGCCACAGTGCTCTATTATTTGTTTAATTGAAAATAAGTTAACAAAACTTTGTATATAGCTTGTGTTGCATAACAGAACACACTTTTTGATATACCTGACCCTTTATGATTTTGGGGGGCTTGAGGGCGGTAAGGGGTAAACAATTTCAAATATAAAGGTAGGTCATGTAATACACCGTTGTAAAGCTTATTAAAAGATAAACACAATGGCGCAAACTAGAGCTCAATATCTTACTCCGTTTCAAAGTAATGGACAATCAAAGTTCTGGAAAATGATATGGTTTGTCATAACATAAAAGCAGGTTATTAATTTGTTAATATTGGGTATAATTAGGTTGTATATTATTTTCCAGAACTTTGATTGTCCATTACTAGTTTGCGCCATTGTGTTTCTCTTTTAATAAGCTTTCCAATGGTGTATTACATGACCTACATTTATATTTGAAATTTTTAACCCTTACCCCTCCCCTAAGCCCCCCAAAATCAGAGAGGGTCAGATATGTCAAAAATTTGCCCTGTTATGCAACACAAGATGTATATACAAAGTTTTGTGAACTTATTTTCAGTAACAAAAAAATAATAAGGAGGTTACAAAGATTTTATGAACACTCTGTATATGTAAAATGTTTTTACCTAAAGAACAAGTGATATTATTTTCCTCACAAGTTCGCAGAGGCCTCCTAGAATGTGTTTTAATTAATTGGGCGCCATCATAGAAATGTAGGCGTAGTGCTACAGTTGTATTATCAGCTTATATTATAATAATTTAACGATATTACACAATCTTTCTCAATTCATGCTAAGTCGTGAACGACAGCTATTCTAAAATAATACAGGTTTACACTGAACTGACAAAGAGTGATTAAACTTCCCACCAAGTTGACCTCGGACATTTCGGCGTCTCGCGGACGGGATTGCAACATATACAGTCCGCCAATTACTTTGCTTTCTCCGCCCAAGGCCGCCCGGATCTGCAAATCCACAAACGTGTGATCCGAACTATCTCCGGGAAGAATGGATTCCAAACTTACGATCAAGTTGGCCTTTGATTTGTCGCTAGAGGCCTTCGGTAGGTGGCCACTGCACCCAAACTCCTTGAACCGGAATATCGGTTGCGCCATTAATTTAATTCTTGCACGATAAGTTTTATTTCATCAAATTATGAAATACAGCACAGTGCAATGATTTTCTCTGGTAAAATTGTAGTTTGGTAGATATATTTTATAAATAATGACCTGTTTGTTAATGAAAATCTATTCTATACTATTTAACACTTGTCTTTTACTTAGGTCCACACTTCGTGTACATATGAATAATATGCATAACCCGAATACTCTATTTGCATTTTTATTATTTGAGTCTAAGGGGTGAAAATGGGATAACTACCCTTAAAAATAATTTGTAGTAAGCCTATACACTTGCTATGAAGACTTGAAACTTAGCACGTATTAGGCCTAAGTTATAATGTAGGAAAGATAAACAAATCATTAATTTTGATTATTCGTATCTATTAAGGGGGGATAAAATATTTTTCCTAGCCAATATTTTAATTAAAATGTACCAGTAGGCCTACGTCTAAAGACTCAGTCGTAAAATGCACCTCAAACACTGATTTTAAATTTTCCATTTTTAGCGCTTACTGGCGCATAGATGATCATTACGCAGGCCTAAATGGGAAACTTAGAACTATTTAGACGAAACTTATTATGCATTTTAGCGCAGGGAACTTTGATCTGAAATCGTTTGTTTGAATTGCGTGTAATGGCAAGAATCGATATTTATCTGACATTAGGCCTACTTCCTTCCATTCTTTTATCCATATATCTGCAATGGAAGTCGCGAGTACTTCGTAGTTATGTATCTAAAACGCTCATAACTCTTCGTTAAATTAGGTTTACGATTACTTTAAAATATGTCAGCAAAACTTACACGTAGGCCTAAATGTGTTTTACATAGGCCTTGTATGTTATTAGCGAATTTCCATAGGAAAAATGAGCTATTGCAGTGGCTCTTATGGTAAGACCCAAGGTCGGGAGTAGCAAATGAGCACCGATCATGGTCCCCAGAACACGTTTTGCGGTGTCATTAAAAATCTTATAAACTTATATATAGCCTATATGTATATATGTGTTCGCACTCTAGCGGCCGTATTTTAAGTAATATTTGGTTCAAATTTGGTACACATGTTGGTTGTCTACGTCGCTCGGACGATTTCGTTAGCCAAAAAAATTCAACAATCGGAAGCACGTTTTTTGAGATTTTTCCTACGAGAATGAATTTCTTTTTGAGTTTTTTTTACAAATATAAATGTAGGATGTTATTCTGCACATTTTTTTGTACGCGACCTTTTTTTATAGCTCACTTGGTTCCCCCAAAATCGATCAAAACGTAAAATACCATAGAAGTACCCGGTTCAAAGCCATGTGGTGGAGTCTACCGTGGGGTCGGCGTGCGAAGCACGCAAAGCATTGTGTATTGAAGTTACTCCCCAATACGGGGGTTGGCGTGCGAATCACGCAATTCTTTGTGTGTTGAAGATACTCTTAATACGGGGGTTGGCGTGCGAAGCACGCAATGTTTTGTGTGATGAAGATACTCCCAATATTCGGAATGGCGTGAGAAGCACGCAATGCATTGTGTATTGAAGGTAATCCCAATATGCGGAATGGCGTGCGAACCATTTTGCAGATAATCAGCACCGTCGTGAATAGACTTATTTCCCAATGAAACCCTAAAACATAGGCCTATAAACTTAATTTTCGAAATTTGCTCAACTCACGTCAGCGGTTCGGCTGCGTGGTCGAATTATCTTCCTTGAAGTATAAAAGTTTGATGGAAGTAATCGAGGTTTTTTGTTGGCATCAGTTTCTTTCTAGGCTAATTAAATAACTCATGAATTTAATAATCCGATGTTATTCAAATGAGAAAACATTGTTCAAAACGATTTAAGAAAATTTATTCGGACTTATTTTTGCCTCTCGAAATACATTTTTCACAAATTTCATCTTTTTGGCTTTTTAGATCTAAAGACTGTTCGTAGGACAGATGAACTGAAAATTTTAGTTGGAATGAATTCTACTTTGGGTTAGTCCCACCCTCCCTACATAAACAAAACTTAAAATGTATAAAGGCAACGTATTGTTTGTGAAGTAAATAGAACACATAAAAAAAAACGTAGAATTTCAGTAAGAAGAAACCATAATTCGGCCAACACCACGTATAATAGGCTAAATTAAATAAAGGTGATGTTGTTGATTCGGCCCATGTTCATTCGTCTATAGTTAAACAAGTTTCTTCTTTGAATCTGACTAAATGATGGAGCTAATTACACTACTTTTGTAAATTTTAACTCCATTTTAAATTAAAAGTGAATATTTTCAGTTAAAAAATATTTGTGTGAATTTCAAACGAAAAATTCTTTAATGGGACAAATAGCGTGACACCTTCTTTCAATCAGTACGTAAATGAGCGAATTATTTGATATAGGCCTAGCCTACACAAATGCTTATTAACATTTTTATGATGTTTCATTTGAATTGATAGAAATCAATAGGCCTAGATTATCAAACTTATCTAAACTTAAACTGGACTTGTGAGAACGAAACACTACATAAAATGAGTCAGTTATAAGTGTCTAACTCACTGATGATGATGACTTGGTCATCGAAACGCGTTTGATATTTAAAAGGGTTTTCTGTGGGAACTGTTTTTATTTCATTACTTATACAATGTTGTGCTCGTATAATACCTGTTGTTCACTGTACATAATAATATTAAGATTTTAAACTCAGATAAGTCTTGCAGGCGGGAAGTGTAGCAGAATCGTTCTTCATTGTGAAAAGTACAATTTCAAACCTAATGATATTGTTTGACAACAATGCATTTTCTTTGGACTGTGAGGGATACAATGTATTTAGATTTAGATGAAAGTGTCACTATACAAGTGATTTAATTTTTGATGTTTTTACCAAAAAGGCAGATGATAATCCTTATAAATAAAACTGAGAATCTGTGTGTGTGTGTGTGGGTCGCCGTACGGACAAATTATAGAGAGTTAAGCCATGAAATTTTCAGGAAATGTTCCTTAGGTAATGTAGTTTTGCACCTATGTCTTAGTTTTTTGTATTTCCTCTAGGGCTTTGACCCACGGGCACCCAAAAAAATGCAATGTTAATCTTATGGAGTGAAAAAGATGTAAAAATCAAAACATTTGTCTGCTATTAAACTAACACAGCTGTGGTATATACTGTTTATTTTAATTCACTGCCATCTAAATTAGACATATGGGTTAAACTGCATTATAAATAAAACATAACGTATGTTTTTATAAGGTACCATTGGGGGTTGGCGTGCGGAGCACGCAGGGGTCTCCCCTAGTCTTAAAATATATATATTTGTTTGGCTTGTATAGTTTAGAATTAAGAAACAGTTTAACAGATTTTGTAAGCACTAATATTTAGCCTAATACCAAGCAATAGATTGTTTATGTATATATTTATGTATATATGTGTGCGCACTCTAACGGACTCATTTTACGTCCAATTTGGTCCAAATTTGGTACACACGTTTGGTTTCTGAGTCGCTTGAAATGGTAAGTTAGCCAAAAAAATTGACCGGAAGTAGACCAAATTTTTGACCGGAAGTAACTTTATGAATATATGTGTGCGCACTCTAACGGACGTATTTTACGTCCGATTTAGTCCAAATTTGATACACACGTTGTTTTTCTAAGTCGCTTGGACGAGTTCATTAGTAAAAAAAATAACAGGAAGTAGACCAAACTTTTTACCGGAAGTAACATGTATGTAGTGTGCGCACTCTAACGGACGCATTTTATGTTCAATTTGGTCCAAATTTGGTTTACAGGTTGGTTTTCCAAGCCGCTTGGACGAGTTCGTTAGCAAAAACAATTTACCGGAAGTAGACAAAATTTTTGACCAGAAGTAAAATTTTTTTAGATTTTTCGTACTAAAAATAAACTTTTTTGAAGTTAAAAAAAAAAATAAACATATGAAATAATTCTGCACATTTTGTTTTTATAGCCCAACTGGTTCCCCCAAAAACAATCAAAACGTAAAATAGCGTAAAAATACCAGAATTAAATCCACGGCTTTTACCTTGGTGATCGATGGCAATGTATTTGGTAGCCTACATGCTTGCAGTAGCTACGTGAGTTGATCAATTTCTCAAATAGTTGTTTGAAATCCAAAAACATATATAAATTTAATTTTGGAAATTCGCTCAACTCACGTCAGCGGTTCAGCTGCGTGGTCGAATTATTTTTGTTTTTATTGTACTGGGAATTTAGTTGGTTTATAATGAATTTATATTTTGTATTGATGTTAAGTTAATGTTTGAAAACTATGTTCCTCTTTTATGGAATTGCTTAAACTTAAAACGGATATTAGGGATTATTTGTATTTGTGTGTAGCCCATAAGGAGCTTTGAAACATGAAGAGGGAGTGCTAAAAGAGGAGATAGTCTCATGTAAATTACCTTCCACACTCTTTAACTCGCGTTCAAGCCAATAAACAAAACAGTTAAAACTATACCAATCCAGCGCAAGAATTCCAAGGCCAAGAACTTGCAACGTCATCGATTTAAAGATGGCGGTCAAACAAAGCGGGTGAATCACCCATCGTGGTTAGTTATGTATGTTGGGTAGGAAATATGTAGGTGGGCTTTAGATGTGGAAGTGGGGGCAAACGGGTTTGGGAAAGGGTGAAGTCGAAAAGAAACTGGAAACTCGAGCTGATGAAATAATTACACGCGGTGGAAGCGATTTAATGGTTCAATAGATTTGTACTTCATTTATTAGGATAATATTTTCCCTTTTGATTTATAAATTCTAAAATAAAACATTACCGAAAAAGGCAAACAAATAATGACCAAAAAACGTAGAACTACACGTTACCATTGAAGAAACAACATGTACAATAAATACAAGGGTACCGGTAGTATACAAATAAATTATTTGGAAAACAATCAATACAAATTTGTACAAACATCAAAAGAAATAACTGAACAATACATTAATTATTAGTTGCAAAAATAAGTTCATCTCTTTAGAACGATCTCCTTACCGTAGGATATGTAAAGCGAAAGCCCCGAATCATCCGTTTTCACACTTTCCATAAGCTTGAGGCCTGAAATACGACAATGGTGTTCCTTATTACGTTAATTAATAAAAGTAAACCTGTTCATTTCGATGTTTTGTGATTAAACACATTAAACATGGATTCTCTACTTTCCTTGAGTAAAGTAATCGCATTTCAGTTACTGTACTTGTTTATGAGAATAGATAGCTGACATTTTTCACAATTAATTGTTTCTTATGTGATAGACTGCATATAGTCGTCTATGACGGTTGAAATAAGGTAGCCTATAACCTCAGAATTCTTTCGGAAAAGACAGATTTTCATACAAAGTTGCAATTAAGCTCGTCTTATCCTCTACTTCAAAACTTTATTGAAGTTTATTGTTTGTTTAGGGGCGAAAACAACCCCTTGTTGTAAAAAATAGAAAACTGCAAGTTTAATTATTTAATAGATTGAAATGTGTCGAATGAGGATGGGTTTTGTCCTGTAACATGATTTAACGATGTATTATAATATTTTAACTCTTACAAACCACCAAGGGGTGGTTATAACGACGAAATTAAAAGAATTCTTTTTTTTGAGCAGCTTAAAATGTTTTAATAATGTATTTATATGAAACTAAATATCCATTTATTGTTGTAATATACTTTTATTATTTATTTCCACCCTTAAAACATCCCTTATGACAAATATGAAAATTATTGATGTAAGTTTTTCAGCTTGAGATCGGTTTAAGTAGCCTATTTACGAGTAGAATAAACATTGGGTTTGTTGAATAAAAAATAAGCAAAAGCTATAACTTAAAATTTTAAGTCATTATTTAAAATAGTGTGAATAAAAATAAGCAATAGCTAGTAGGCTACTAAAAGCTTTGTCTAATAATTCTAAGCTTTGACTAATTTTCCTAGCTAAAGCTTAAAATAAAGTGAATAAAATGTAGCTAAAGCTAAAAATATTTAGTGCAAGCTTGAATATATTTCAGTATGCACTCTTGATGACTTAAAGTGTTTATCTTGACATTTAAATGGATGCATTTATGCCAATTCGAGCAAAAAAAAAAAGGTTTATAGAATAACTCATATGAGCTCATACTATACCTTGCGCAAAGATTCGTGGCGGCTGAGAGTTTAGGACGGTCGGGGAGGTGACCCTACCCTAATTAGCCCTCGCTCGGCCGCTCCGGGTTATGGTCATAAGTCACCTACTGGGCTCAAGGCACAGTCGGTAAATTTTTTTGCATTTCGCCATAGAGTGTAAAAATAACGTCATTTTTGTAATCTGCACCAAATAACAAGAACATTAAGTCCAAACACGATATAATTGCTATGCTATTAAGTATTCACTTAGTTTTAAAATAAAAGATAGTTTACAGAATAAGATATAGTTTTACGATTATTTACAAACTATAGCTATTTACAATTAATTTTGTACATGAAGTGTAATCCAGATTCTCACAGGAGCTAAATGTGAAACCATATCCCTGAAAAAGAAAATATTTTTAGCAACATGTAGTTTGTCAGACTAATTATTGATCAAATAAAGTGACAAGCAAAAAAGATTTTCTTAATTTTGGCTATTTACTAGTCAATTGTATATTAACTGATTATTTATGTGTCCTTTATCATATATATGTGGCTTGATTAGTGCTCTTTAAATAGGCGTATGTTTAAATAACAAGAACATTAAGTCCAAACACGGTATAATTGCGACGTAATTAAATATTCACTTTGTTTTAAAATAAAAGATAGTTTACAGAACAAGATTAAGAATATTTAGTAACTAAAGCTATTAAAAATTGTACATTGAAAGTGTTTTTCGGATTTACATAAGATGAAGTCGACGCGGCTATAATAATAATTTATATTTTATCTACATATCATACACATTTAAAGTCTAAACATACGCCTATTTAAAGAGCACTAATCAAGCCACATATATCTGATAAAGGACATACTACCGACTATTTCTAGGACATACTAGGACTATTTCTTAAATAGTCGAAATTAAGAAAATCTATTTTATTTGTCACTTTATTTGATCAATAACTAGTCTGACAAACTACATGTGGCTAAACATATTTTCTTTTTCAGGGATATTCTTTCACCTTCAGCTCCTGTGAGAATCTGGATAACACTTCATCTACAAAATTGTAAATAGCTATAGTTTGTAAATAATCTTAAATATATATCTTGTTCTGTAAACTGTCTTTTATTTTAAAACAAACTGAATACTTAATAGCATCGCAATTATATCGTGTTTGGACTTAACGTTCTTGTTATTTGATGCAGATTACAAAAATGACGTTATTTTTGCACTTTATCCCGAAATGCAAAAAATTGTACCGACTGTGCCTTAAGCCCAGTAGCCGAGTCATGACCATAACCCGGATCGGCCGAGCGAGGGCTAATTAGGGTAGGGTCACCTCCCCGACCGTCCTAAACTCTCAGCCGCCACGAATCTTTGCGCAAGGTATAAAAACTATTAGAATAAATATCCAAATTGAGAAGAATTAATACACAGAGGCCAAAATTTGTTTTATTTTAATTTAAAGTTACTTTATGTCATTTATTTATTATACAGAAGTGAAAATTCGTCCGAGTTCATTTCTACAAGTGGAACTGCATAACTCATTTTTTAGCGCAGAAATGCAATTATTGTTAATATTCTGATTGCTCAATTTGCTGTTTTGCCAGTTTTAACTGATCCAAAATCAAATTCCGTTGAAGTTGATTTATGTTTAATTCTTTTGTTTCTCTGCCTTCCTTCTTTAACATGCCTTCCTTTTTTGTTTGTTAATGAATTTATGACGAATTTCTGACGATGTAATTCCTGATTGTTCATTAGAGTTCATCATAGTTTGCTTAATATGTTGAAGCTCTGACAGGTTAAAAAATACGCAGAGATAATAATAGCAAGAGTTTATATTATTATCTGGGTTTAGATAAGGGAACAGGTAAGGGTAGGCCTACATCATCAAATCCAAGTTGTGATTTTGTACAAAAATGCTAATTAATTTGAAATTTTTAATTATTTAATACTAAATAGGCCTAATAAAAATGCAAGTAAAACCAATACATTAAAAAAAAAATCTTTCTTATTTAAACTTTCGTTTGTTGTGATATTTTCTTCATCGCCAGAGCTATAAATTTTGTACTAGCCTATTTAATGAGTTCTTATAACATCAATCCTCAAACTGCAACAGCTGTATTAAATTGTTTTAAACAACATATGACGGATTTTAAGCTTTGGCTAAAATTTTCCAGCTTTTGATAACTAGACTTAGCTAAAGGTTATTCACCTCACTTTAACCCAGTGCTAATACTAAAAGCTTTGATTTAATAGTGAAAGCTAAAGCTAAGACTAAATGCTAAAAGCTTTAGCTGATTTTTTATTCAATCATGAATAACTAAAAAAAGTATTGACTTATCGAAATAACTTTACAAGAAACCTTTTGATTGAAATTCGTTCCTCTGTCGATTCCTGTAGTTATTTTGAATGTACCAATTTCCACCCCCTGTATTGGGAGTATTTTCAATACACAATGCATTGCGTGCATCGCACTCCAACCCCCGTATTGGGAGGATTTTCAATACACATTGCATTGCGGGTTTCGCACGCCAACCACCGTAGTGGGAGTATTTTAAATACATAATGTATTGCGTGCTTCGCACGCCAATCCGCATATTGGGAGTATTTTCAATACACAGAGCATTGCGTGCTTCGCACGCCAACTTTGAGCCTATGTGCTATGTTTTTTTTTTAAATATTAGTAATTTTTACGTAGCAAAGTCCAAAAATAAAAAATAATTACATTTCTACTCATTTAGACTATAAATATAAAAAATAAAAATCAGCTCCTACACTGGATTCCACTATGCAGTACAGAGCGCCCATAAGCCATGTTATACATACGACAGTCTCAGCGGTACTAGCCAACTAAAAACATCAACTCCCATGCAACGCTCGTACAGTTGACGCAACTCGCATGACAATAAACGTGATGTTCCTTGTAATGGTAGTAGCATGTCTATTCTCCCGTAAGACCTGTACTGCACGGTGAACGTGGAATCGAGTGTAGCATATGAAATACTAAATTTGCGTAGCAGTGAACGTGTTAAGCTCCTTAAATTTTTGAACGTCTTGTCGTGTATAAACTGCGAGTTATTAAGGGCTGCTGTAGTGGCGGCCATCTTGGATTTTTATTCCGTAAGAGCAATGTTAAATTTAAATCCATTTATTGCGTTTATTTGTTATCATACAATTGTTTGCAACCACAGTCACAACACGCATCCATTTTGCGTTTCACATTTCTTTAAATCCCTTCAATTTGTTACGTAACTTACAATTTTTAAGGCTCGGCTCCCTAAATTCAAAATGGCGAAGTTGGGTATTAATTTCAATAACCTAAACACACTGTTAAAACATGCTTCATTATTAAGCATATTTTTGTGTTATTTTTGTCAAAAAACGAAAGCTGTATTTTTTGTTTAAGTAAAATAGTTTGTGGGAGTTGATTGCTAAGGTTTTTGAA
>JAGFPH010001224.1:121661-143585 GCA_018207615.1 Philaenus spumarius | reverse complement strand
ATTTATTGAAATAGATAAGTAAGTACAGCATATAAGTTACCAGGATAGTGTATTTAATCTCAGTATGTTTTTCAGTTCAGACGGAACAGAGTTCTCTATACATTTGACATTGCTTATCAAACTGTTTATATTTTTTATAATCGCTCCTAATACATTATTTTAATAATTTTTAAACTATTTTTGTTTTTAAGTAGGCCCTATTTTAAGTGTTTTCAAACATGATTTATTTGTATTATGTATGTGTTTTTTCTTCTTAAAAATAGTAAACCGTTCGCTAATCAAAACAAACGTTTTGAAACGTTCCGTGAAATATACGTTTATTTACTAAACAAGAATTAATTCAACAACTTTTATAGATAAAATATTAACGTAAAATCGTTAATTAGGAACATTATTAAAATTATTATTTAGTAGTTAGGCTTCTAACATTGATTGATAGGCCTACTTGATGCTATAAATAATATAGTGTAGAACAATAATTATAAAGCGTATTATTAATAATGTATTTATTACTTTAAAAAAAATATTAATAGGCCTAATTTTATTATTCCCATATTCAGTCATTAATTAAAAAATATATAATTAGGCTATGTTAACTTTGCATTTTTGTTAGGTCAGATATTGAAACATAAAAATAATGTGATAGGTCTCTGGCCTATATCGGAAATAAAAATATATTAACATCGTTGTTGTTTGAAAGGCGAAAAATTTTAAACAATGATTATCATTAGGCCTACATGTAACATATTTGCTAAGTTATTTACAGACAAATAATTGATTATAATTCATATAATGTAAAATAAGATAGTGGTATTATCTAATTTCGTGTTTTTACAGGAAAATTTGTTTTTCAAATTAGGTACCTACCCTTATGCGACATGTACAAACCTGCAATTTTGTTGTTTACATCATTGGCCAATGTGAGGGTAGGGGATGGTTTGGTCCTTTTGTTAAGTTTATCTAGCTGTCTAGCTTTGTTTAGAAGTAACAGATTTTAAATATGATTTTGTTGACATGTACACAGTAGTTTGTTTACATCAGTATTGTTTGAATATCTCTGTAAATATTTTTGGTTGTAGGACTTATTTTGATAAGGTAGTTAAAATCGTAAACAATTGTTATTTATCGGAATATTGTATGGACATTCGGAAATCTTCAAATCCTGTTTAAATATTGTCGAACCTCTACTTTGAGCTGATATTATTAACTCACAATGCACTATAGTTTACTTTCTTTCATATTGAGTGGCTGGTATAATTGAACATGGTATCAGTTTCTTTCTATTTAATAAAGTTGTTTAGTTGAGAACTTCGATATTTAAAATTTTTATAAAATTTAAAAAATCCATAAATGAATCAAGATTTTAAGCAGTACCATACAATACAAAATAAGTTCTGGTAGGCCTACATAATCTGCTGGCTTTATAACTACGCTAATTTTCATTGTGATACCTTTTAGTGTTCTGAAAAAAAAAACTGTGGCAGACTAACAGACAAACGTGTGTGATGAAACAAAATTAAATTTCTTTTTTGATAAATATTTTATCTTTTCGTCCGTGTATGTAAGAGGTTCTGGCGGTAAGTTTGCATGAGACATTTTTTGGCAATCATGAATAGTTTATATAAATTTCTCAATGTGTAAGAAATGAAAATAAAATGTCCAAATGTTAAAAAAGTTAAATTGAACTCATTATAAAAACATGTCTTCGGATTATTTAACTTTTTATCATCATTAGTATAAAGGTGTGCAATACCAGGGCGAAACAGTCCCATACAGTCCTCTCCAATATAACTTATCGTTCGTCGAATTTTGAAGATTAATTAATCTTTTGTAATTTGCATAAAATCGTTTGTGAACATCTAAATTATAGTTCGTAGGTGACCAAAATTGTAAATTATTATTTTTTATTCGTTCAAGATATTTGCTTATAAACAAGACGAAAGACATGATATTCAGTCGCTTCACTTGGTAGCAGTAAAATATCAGGACGAATTTTGTTACACCTACTAAGAAGCAGCTAGCTATAGGCCTACATTGGAGCATTCTGAAAATTTAAATATGTTACACATGGCGGAAACTAAAAATAAGACCGGCATTAGTAAAAACGAAAGTGTATACAAGCGATATTCTAGTTGTGCTCGAGCGCTTGTACCAATGTAATATCATGCTCTTTTCAAGGTTGGCTTCGTTCACTAGATTCGATAATTTTATTCGAGTGGATCGCACGCCATTAACTTTTCATGGGCAAGGCGTGTATCTAATTTTACAAAAATTTAAACGTCTACCAACGGTGCGTTTACAAAAATACCGAAGAGTTGACGTTCGTAAAGATTGTCAAAGTGGAAAATGGCTGATGATGTCAAAATGACATGATGAGAACTAGACCTACTTCACTATTAGATTTAGTACTAATGTTTCATAAACTATTTGTCCTACACCTGCTGTAAAACAAACTACATTTTCTTCAAAACAGCTGATTTATTCTCTTTAGCTATTTTACATCCTCTTTAATAGTCCAGTAAAAATAGACAAGAAAAGGACAAAAGCTGGGAACCCGGTGCAGGTAACAGATTTTTATGATTTTTTTTATTTGTTCGTCTTGCACGTAGATTAAAGTTAAAATTTTGTGCTCTTATTTTTTTTTTTTTGAAGTGTACCGGACAAATCCAAAATGTTCCACAAAAATTCTAATTCTAATATCTCAACTTCTAAAACGAATTTTTGGGTTTTGGGAATCACTGATCACTATTAGGATATACAATATGAAAATTAAACATGGTGGATACAAAATGGCTGCCATTTTCTTTATAAATTCAATGGTTTTTGAGGTTCTAAAAAATATTTCTTATGTCAGTTCATTTTTATTAAATTTTTAGTCGCTAATCACGAATATAAGATCAAAATTTAAAAAAACGAACATAGCTTGCCCAAAATATATGATTTTTAGTGATTTTGCGTGTAGGCCTACTCCAGTAAAAATAAAAAAAGATAGACCCCAGTGCAGGTTAACCGATTTGTATGATTTTTGTTTTATTTGTTCATCTCGGCACGAAGATTGAAGTTAAACAAAATTTTGTGTGCTGTCCTTTTTTTTGTTCCAAAAAAATGTCAAATTCTAAAATCTCTTAAACTTCTAAAACGAATTTTTTATGAAACTGGTTATTTGGGGGTTTTGGGAGAACTGATCACTAATATATATGTAAAATAGTAAAATTTAACAAGGGGATACTAAATGGATGCATTTTCTTTAAAAATTCAACTTTTCCATATTAAAAAAAATACAATTTCGTTACGACTAGCGTAGGCCTATTAGCCTATAAGCAGTCGCGATGAACTTGTCTTCGATAAATAAATTTTCTCTAAACGTAATTAGGCTACCCGATTTGTATGAAATTTAAAATATACATAGGCGCTATAAACAATATGTATGTGTATAAATAAAATACTGTTATACAAAAATTATACACGTACAATAATTAAAACTAAATAGACCAGCAACTTTATGAACGCATAATTTTATCAATGAATATATATATATATATATATGTTTTTATTTTTTTTTAAATTATAAATAAATAATACAGTATAATAAAAACAAATTAAAACTATACGACAACATTTAAGCACTAAACTCCATCTTATAATTCTAGGCCTCTTTTTTGATGGTCTAAAATATTTGTTTTTTCAATCTTTTTTAGTGAGTTTAAAAACGATATATATGAAAAAATAACGAGTTTGTTTTCTGAAGAAATGCATTTTCATGAAAAACCAAAATAGGTAAAAAATTATACTTTCTTTAAAACGGCCAAGTACGTAATAATAAACTTGCATACTCAATGGAATGTTTATAGACTTAACTTGTAAAACACTTTTTAAGTTGACATCTTGAAAACGGACGAAACTTGAGCCGTTAAAACGCGTAAAACCTTTCGTTACGGAGAAAATCGAGAAGCCCGTTTTACGTTAGGCTCTAGACTGGTCCCTTTTAAAAATATAAACTTAAAAATCAACGTCAAGGTAAACGGAAAAGAATGACTTATTCTGTAGCATTGCTCTTATGGCAATCAGATTCAATATGGCGGACAGGGTAGCGCCCCTTTAAACTTGGTATGGGAATTAAAATTATGTTGTAACTTCTATTATTTAGAGTTTGAATACGATACCTTGTAAATTGATGAATTTACAGCAGAAAATTACCATTTCCGTCCATACGTATAACAGATCTAACTTAGCCAATTTGTAATATATCGATGTAATAAAACTTGGTATAGCAAATGAAAAGCGTATTTTAACTTATATACCAAGACTCAAGTTGATATCTTAAAAATTGGATGAACTAGAGCCATCAGACGAGCCTTACGATTTTTGCTTACTGAACGTTGGGTCGTATTTCAATCTGTTCCAGTTTCGTCAATTTTTAGAATGTCAACATCAAATTTGTTTTACAAGTTAAATACACCCATATAAATATTCTCAGTAAGTATGAACTATTTTTCCACGTACTTTTTAAAAGCGAGGCGCTTGAAGAGTCTTTTGTTTTACCTATCTAGTTTTAACTTCAACACCTTTGGATTCAACGACTCCATTTTCGACGTGTTAGAACATATCATTTTAAAAATCGGCACAGAAGTTAAAAACATATTTTTGTTTCCTATACCTATTTTAAAAACGATATTTAAAATAAACGGTATCAGTTAACTGACACAAACTTTCTCCCAACTTACTGTACGTAGTCAAAATAATATTGTTTTTAATCATTTTATATATTACTTTTTAGAACAAAACAAAAAAATAATATTCTACCTACGTCAATCGTATATAAAAGTTATTGTCCCAGGCGGGATTCGATCGCGCGACCTTTGAATTACTTGCCGTGCTCGCTACCGTTGTGCTACCCCGTGCGGCCGTCGCCGCGATGCTAGATTGACAACATAAACTTGTTTATTTTTTAACATTTCCCCATAATTATAAAACGCCGAAGTTTTGATAAAAGCGGGTGGTGTCATTTTGTTTGGCATCTTAAGCACTATAAATACTGAAAATTTGATCAAAATCGTTAGAGCCGTTTTTGAGAAATTTGCATTTTTGTCGTTTTTTATTGGTTTTTAGGGGTAAATTACCCTTAAAAATTAAAAATTCCAAAAAATGAAAAAAAACGCCTGGAGATATTAGGGTTTAGTACCTACATACCAAATTTCATGAAAATCGGACCAATAGTGTTCTCTCTGGTCGTGTATACATACTGACAGACAGACACCACGTTAAAAACACTTTTTTGGGTTCAGGGAGCACCAAAACAAAAAATTCCACTAAAAATATTTTTGGGTTCAGGGAGCACCAACACAGATAATTGCACTAAACAATTTTTTGGGGTTCTGGGAGCACCAAAACAGATAATTCAACTGAAAATTCAAATTCGAACATTTTTACGAAAACAATACTTTCTCCATATACTACGTATAGGGTGGAGAAAGTAAAAATGACTAATCTGCAGCCGCCTAACTTGAGCGTTTTGACGAAAAAAATCTAAAAAGCTCTAAAATTATACTTTTTTAAGTGACTTGTGTTTTTAAAAGTAAATAAGAAAAAATATACCCTTGATCTTGTTTGGATCTATATGTTTAACTTTTTAAAAAAGTTTTAGGCTGATATTTTATTTTTTTTTTTTAACTGGAGCCGTTTAAAATGAGTTGGTTCTATGGTATGCGATTATTCATTATAAACGGGTTTACATTTAGTCAAACAATTCACGACAGTTAAAAAAAGTAGGTATATATTAGGAAATTTTAAAATATCTAAATTTTTATTAAAAGCTTATCTTTTTAATTAATTTATTTTTTTAATGCAGCAAACCACTCGAATAATTCTTTATTTTGCAAATGTGACAATCTGAAGAGTTACCAACCAACGGCACATTGAAAAAAGTCTTCAAATGTATTAAATCCAAAAACAGATTTTAACGTCGGACTCGGCCATTTTTTAAAATTTGAAAATACCATTTAATGAAGTACACTTTTGTGTAGAATACGTAATCTTCTATTTCGTAAAAAAATAAACAAACTCGAGTTTTTTTATCTCAATCTGTCAAAATAAATGAATATTTTCTAGATAAAATGTTTTGACTATGTCACAATAGGCCTCTTGAATAAACACATTTTAAAAGATTACTGTATTTATCAATAGACGTAGACTTTGATCAGCTTCTAATTTACCAATTTCCGGTCGCTATGTAGGCCTAAGTTTTCGTTTTGTCAATTATAAAACTTAATATCGACCTTCTAAGTCACATTTGTATTTATTTAATCGCGTGTAAAATGTAAAGTAGTTTCAAAGTCGTTTTTCTACTGAACGGGCTAGAGCCTATTACATTAAATGGTTGATAAAAGACAAATATTTGATCTGCAGTAGCCCTACATTTTTTGTAAAGCTTTCAAGATAGTCCACGTTAAAAATTTGTAACGGTCGCATTTTGAAAACTATAAAATACATTTTTATTTTTGGTACGCTTGTAAATCGCAACACACAAAATGGTTATACCAAATTGGAACTCAATATCTTATTTATTTCTGGAGTTAACAGTGAGTTTTTGTAAAAAAACAAAATGTCGAATTAAAAAAAAGTTACTGAATATTTTTCATTTATTTCAACGTTCACAATCCTGGTCCTGTATAGGTTATAGCCCTGTAGGACACACTGTATATATACAGTCATTTGCATCAAAATAATGTAATTATACAAAACCTAGTCTTAGTCTTAATTTTTGAAAAGCGTTAGTATTGTACGTTTTAACTTGCGCATGTGTTACTAACTTGCTTTTATATTGCTCTTCATTAAATTTGGAATTGTAATTAGCCTATGTATGTCGCATAATTATTGTGTTATACTTCGTCAAATGTTGTTTGAGTATATTGTAAGTCCTTAATTGAAATATACAGGTTGGAACAAAGTTAGCGGGAAATGGTTCTATGGATCAAAATAAATAGAAAATCAAGAATAATATTCGAAAAACGCTTCATTTTCCAAATATCCGCCAATTTGTTTCTTTTACTAAATAATTAATATCTAGAGAACGGTTTAACCGATTGAGTTAAAACTTGACATGAAGTTTAATCTAACAATGATCTATCATAAGAAAAATAAGCGATTATATCCCATCATGCGCTTTAAAATGGCGGCTGTTTGAAAATGTCAGACCTAAATTACTCAAAAACCGTACATTTTAACAAAAAATGTCAAGTTACCTTTCTTGTAGCCCTTTTAATTCCCTATCGGATGATTTAACTTTCAAAACAATCGGATGAAGAATAATAGTTAAGTTAAAGGTAATGACAGCAAATGTACGTACAATATTGTAGTATTTACTGTGTTTGTATAGGATGCCGGGTTGAACAAACCGATTATTACACATAATTAACTATTATCCTTCATCCGATTGTTTTGACAGTTACACCAACCGATAGGAAATCAAAAGGGCTACAAAAAAAGTGTCTTGACATTGTTTGTTAAAATGTACGGGTTTTGAGTAATTTAGGTTTGAAATATTCAAACAGCCGCCATTTTGAAATGCATGATTGGATATAATCGCTTAATTTTTTAATATAGATCATTGTTAGGTTAAACTTCATGCCAAGTTTGAACTCAATCGGTTAAACCGTTCTCTGGATATTAATTATTTAGTAAAAGAAACAAAATGGCGGACATTTGGAAAATGAAGCGATTTTCGAAAAAATATTATTTTTTATTTTCTATTTATTTTGACCCATAGAACCATTTCCCGAAGTTTTTAATACTAACTTTGTTCCACTCTGTATATTATATATTACGATGGCTATTTTATTAAATTTGTTTTTTTATGTGCAAATTAAGAGTATAGTTTCTTTAGTTTGGTGTAAACCTACCCAAATGGCTGAACTTTAACCTTCATTTTATAAGTAACTTTCTCTCGTAATTTCTATAATATTTTTGGTTATGTTTGGACTGTTATAGTTTGTGTTTTGAGACTTAGTTATGAGACTTTTTAGCGAATTTCCATAGGAAAAATGAGCTATTGCAGTGGCTCTTATAGTAAGGTCTGGAGTAGCAAATGAGAATCGATCATGGTCCCCAGAACACGTTTTGGGGTGTCATTAAAAATCATATATATATATAGACATTCTGTTTCCCCTTATATGTATATGTGTGTTAGCACTCTAGCGGCAGCATTTTAAGTCCCATTTGGTTTAAATTTGGTACACATGGTGGTTGTCTACGTCGCTCGGACGAGTTCGTTAGCAAAAAAATCCAACAACCGGAAGCACGTTTTTTGACTTTTTGAGATTTTCCCTACGATAATAAATGTTTTTTAGAGGGTTTTCTACAAATATAAAATGTAGGATATTATTCTGCACATTTAGTTTTTTTACGCGACCTTATAGCTCGCTTGGTTTCCCCAAAATCGATCAAAACGTGAAATACCATAAATACTCGGTTTAAAGCCATGTGGTGTATTCTGCCGGGGTGGGGTTGTCGTGCGAAGCACGCAATGCATTGTGTATTGAAATCCCAATATGCGGAATGGCGTGCGAAGCATTTTGCAGCTATTCATCACCGTCGTGAGTAGATCTATTTCCCAAATTGTTGGTTGAAACCCTAAAACATAGGCCTATAAACTTAATTTTGGAAATTTGCTGCTCAACTCACGTCAGCGGTTTAGCTGCGTGGTCGAATAATTTTATAAGCGCCTAATTTCAGAATATGTAATACATATTTTAATTCACTCTCATCTACAATTAATTCAAAAATTTAATGAGTTTTTACTCATATACATTGCAGGAAAACAATAGCGGATGCAAAGTTTTGCTGTTTGGGCCGTCGTTTTATTTTCAAAACGATTCATGTTTAATCTGTTCAATAAAGAACAACTAAATTATAATATAATAACCATTTAATATAATCAAAGCAAATTAAAAATTACCGTAACTTCTGATTAGGCCCTACTATTTTGTCATTTTTAATAAAAGAGTTACCGACTGATATGCTTTGTGCGCTGCTGGTGTTTCCGTGATAAGTTTAAAACGGTTATCGTATTAAATCCATAAGATGTATTACGTCCATTGAAGTACCTAGTTAATTTTACATATGGCGAGCTTTACAAATGGAATGTATTTTGTTGTTTTATCAAGAAAACACAGATATCTTTATTTTGATATAGGTCGTAGGTTAGCTGGGTTATTGATAGCAAAATAATTTCTTCCTTAATTAATAATCAATAATTTCCCAGTAAAGGGTATAGTCCAATTATTGTAGTTTGTTTTGGGAAGATTTCAATTCGTCAAGTTGTTTTTAGCTTGTTTTACTGTGAGGAGGCTGTTACACTATACGACATTTTAACAAAAATCTTTCATAAAAGTTATTTACTCACATTTTTGACACTAAGTGGATATGTTTGATCAAACAATTTTAATGTGATAAATTACATTAGGCAACACATGGGACAATTTATATCGTTTTCAAACGACATACATACATATCTTGTCTTAGTAAACGAGCAATTCTTGTATATTTATACATTTATTTCGGGGATCTCGCTAACGGCTCTAACGATTTTGATAACAATTTGCATATATTGGGGTTTTTTGACGTCCGGAATCGAATGCGCTAGGTCTTATGTCTGCAAAAATGCGCATAAAATTTGAACGAACGCTGAACTTCTTTTCATACCACCTTTAAAGTCACTAAGTATTCGGATAGATACAATCCAGATGTTAAAAATACTGAGCGATGATCGGTCACCCAAATACTAATTTCTTTTGTATTCTACTTTCTTCTGGTGTAACCAGCGTAACGAACCTGTACAATTTTGCAGATCTGACGATAAATTGCTCCGATTGGACGATAAATTGTTCCGTGTAGGCTATATCCACCTACTGTTAAATCAGTTTCTGCAATCACTTCGCTCCACCCCGCCCCATTTAGTCAGATAACTAGGCTGGCTAGTGAAAGCCTATGATACCCTCTAAAACTTTCCTAAAGATGAGACTTGCACTAAATAATTACTTGCATCAAGCGCATACAAAATTAAGTTAAATCGTAATTTTAGCGCCGTTTTCGATATTCTGTACGTATAAACACATTGCTAGTTTGAAAATAAGAGACATCTCGACAACGAATGTATGCACAATATCAACAGCTGATTATGTCTAGTTGCTTACATAACTTTATTCAATTTAGGGTTCATAAATTTGCAACTTCGCCTAAAATACGTTTAAAAATAATCGAATCGACGAAGGGCAGTTAATATGCATTTAATATACTGCGGTTTAACATTATTTACAAATACAAACTTGTCACATTCCATTTTGATACCTCAGTCAATTCAGGGGAAAATTGTGTGTGCGACAGACTGACAAACTAGACAACCTATATAAGCAGTCGCAGCACTAAAATTACTAGAGGTTGCGTTTTGTATTACTTGAGTAATGAGTCAATTCTGTTCGGGTGGGACAGAGGCAGTTCCCAACAGGTGGCCCAAACTTTGTCAACTAAATTGATCCTGAAAACAAATAGACTTGATTTGTTTAAGCAATGTTTGTTCTTTATCTCACCGGCATAATCTCACCTACGCCTACTACACTGTTGCGTCATCCCATCTCATACAGCTTAGCAAGCGTTGTACCATTGACTATATAAGTACTACTTACATAGTCAATGGTTGTACCTAAATGTACTCCGCCATATTGTATTGTTGTACAAATGTTTAAACGTGTAAACATGGTTTCTGTTGTTAGTTATGAACTCAAAACAGTTTAGGGTACCGTATCATGTAGGAACAATTAATTTGTCTGTCCTTCCCTGAGATCTTTTCTCAGGAACAGATAAACGGTCGCAATGAAATTTGATATATTTATAAGTAATGTTAACTCGGTATTACGACTATCGGAACTAATAAAATATTTCAATTTAGTCGATTTAGGTACCTAAGCGCCTAAGGTAAATATATATATTTGAACATGTCTGTTTAACACAATTTTGATATAAATCATAGAATTTCTATTTGAACTACTGGACAAATTTAATCTTTTAAAGATCCGAAGTACAACCAGTCTCCATTTTGAATTATGACATCATATTTACATAACTTTCATCCATTTAATTAAAGAGACCTTTAGAATAATGTCGATGTACACATAAAGAGTGTTACATTTAAAATAATTGAGGTGCTTCTGGGCCACTCCAATAAGGATGTGAAATTCAATTTCTCGTCAGAAATAGAATAAGTTAGCAATAGCTTACCGTGAAAGTTAACTTATAGGCAACGTAGTTGAGTCGTTTCAATACATTTGATACGTCCTGAAAATATCATATTTATTTTTTTTATAAAGATTTATCAAGAGTTTTTTTTCTATAAAATTAAATTTCGTTATAATTTTGTAAAAATATAGTTTTTTGTTTAGTTTTTGTAAACTTTATTTGCTCTAAAGATGTATTATTGAAAATCACCGTGAAGAGATGTGGAAAAATTTTGTCTAAATATCACTCAACCTATCTTATAGAAAAAAAGTGAACGTGAGAAAAGCGCAGAATATATAGACTCTTAGGCTAACAACAGACGAGACACCGGTGTACGGTACACTAGTGTACGAGACACTAAATGTACTATCAATTAAATGTGTGTCAACAGATGAGACACTGAGTAGCGCGCTACCAGATTCTGTGGCTCTACGGTGTCTCTCCCCGCGAGAATCTGTCAGTGTCCCGTACACCGGTGTCTCGTCTGTTGTTAGCCTAAAGCTAGCCATACACGGTCCGATTTGTAGGACGACCGAGTTGGACAGCAAGTTGGATGCGTTTCACCACTCACGATCCAACTTACGATCCAACTAACGTTACCATTAATAAAAACTTTGAAGCCATTATTTACTTTTTCTACATTTTAGGTTAGGTTTTTATTAAAATGTAGACCTGAGCATTGCTGGTTCTTTTAACCTTTCTTAGGCCTATTTATAACTGATGTTATAATATAAAATAATTTCATTTTGGAAATTTACGATCTTAGTTTTGAGGTTATTATTAATCCTACATCTATATTATAAAGACAATATAACATAATTATGTGTATAGAAAGTTCCAACAGGTTTGGCGTGCGGAGCACGCTGGGGTATCCCTAGTAATAAATAAAAAATATACACATTGATTTACATTATTCAAAAAGTTCTCAAATTTTCAACTCCACGACAAGAAATCATTCCAATTCAGTCTTCTTTCCTTGAAGGCCTACATAGTGGTAGGCCTAGTTGTATAAAAATATACAGCAATTACTATATGCAGATAATTCGACTAAACAATTCCCTATATTTTGTCAGTATACTAACAATCACTTATTTTTTAAATATAGTAGATAACCACCTATATTTTTTTCAGTATAGAAAACAATCCCTATGTATTTTCAGTATAGTAGACAATCGCCTACATTTTTCAATATAGTAGACAATCGCCAATATTTTTTCAGTTTACTAAATAATCACCTTTATTTTTTCATTATACTAAACAATCTACTATATTTTGTCAGTATACTTTCAATCGCCTACATTTTTCAGTATACTAAACAATCACCTATATTTTTAAATATAGTAGACAACTGCCTATTTTTTTTAGTGTATAGTAAACATTCACCTATGTTTTTCAATAGGTTAAGAAATTATTTTTGAACTATTGTGACGCGAAGATGCTCACAAACACGTCAGTTTGCATAAATTGCATCACTTGTGTTCACAAACAACTATCTCCCGGTACAATTCAATAAATTCCAAAAACCCTTTATTATCCATTATTATAGAAGTAAACATGATCAAAGTATAGGGGAAAAGGGAAGATCAAACATCAACAAGGAGAAAGTTTAAAATGACAATCGGACGATCACCCCATTCACAGTCCGACTCCGTCGGAAGTTGGAAGTCGGATCATCTTGTAGTCTGATCTGGGACTCCGATTTGTACGATTATCCAACTCGTCGTCCATCAAGCCTATTCACGCTCCTACATCGGATCCTCCATCGGACATCGGACATTGAATCGGACTACAAATCGGACCGTGTATGGCTAGCTTAATAATGCTCATTCAGCTAGTTAGTTCTCTACGATGCACTTTCGTTTTTTACTTCTCTTAAAAGTGTTGGTTCTCTTTGCCATGAAAGATTATTAACAACTCATCAAAATGTCATATTGTCAAACACCAATATTTTTCTAAATTTTAGGTACCAGCAGTCCTTTCAGAAATAGAGGGAGTAGTGTTTCTAGTAATATTTCCGGGATAGAGGAGGAATGTTGATTCGTTGTATGTATGCTATTTATATGAGAAAATGTTTGTCTAGAAACTCGCTTTTAGTTGAGAGAACCTTCCGACGTTCGCTAAGAACATATGAGCCTATATCAGTTTGAAGCTAAACCTTCATAGGCCTTCCCATAGGCATACGCCGCTAAAATCTTAATTATATCATTTTATTACTTTAAATCTTGGCCGGATCTACACTCGATTCCACGTACACCGTGCAGTACAGGTCTTACGGGAGAATAGACATGCTACTACCATTATAGGGAACATCAAGTTTCTTGTCATGCGGGTTGCGTCAACCATCCGAGCGTTTCATGGGAGTCGATGTTCTTTAGTTGGCTACTATAGCTGAGACTGTCGTAAGGATAACATGGCTTATGGGCGCTCTGTACTGCACGGTGAACGTAGAATCGAGTGTAGGAACCGCGATGCGAGGGGCCCGAGCCCTTAGGAAGCCCCGAAGGTCTTCTACTCATAAAATAAATGAGGCTAAGATAAAAAATGTATAACATATTGAATCTAGCAGTTTAAATAGGAAAAAGTAAAAACCTATTAATTTCTTATCCGATTTACACTTAACATTCATGTAAGTTCTTAAATATGTGTACAACTTGTTTAATAAGGCTTAGCAAAATTGTATTTGATAAACGTTATGTTAAACATTCCTCTAGTTGTTTTATGAAATAATTGTGTACGGTTTCCCCCCTCTTCCCTCCATCGATGTCTACTCGAGGGGCCCTTGGAGAAATTTTGCAGGGGTCCACAATTTGTATATCCGGCACTGCTTTAAATTAGTTTTGTAAATAATACAAAATGCCTTTAAACAGTTGTGGTGAATTTTATAGCCATTTTTATATTTACATCTAACAGCTGATTTATTATTAGTGACATCTCATTACGTGCTTTTAATAATTAGCTAATCAAGGTTTTAACTTTTTCCCTGCACAGTAAACAACAAATTGAATGTAACCTTTATTAGCGAATTTCCATAGGAAAGATAAGCTATTGCAGTAGTTACACCTAAGATCGGGAGTAGCAAATGAGCACCGATCATGGTCCCCAGAACACGTTTTGGGGTGTTATTAAAATGTATGTATAAATGTGTTCGCACTTTAACGGCGTCCGCACTTTAAGTCCGATTTGGTCCAAATTTGGTACATACGTTGGTTTTCTAAGTCGCTCGGACGAGTTCGTTAGCCAAAAAATCCTACAACCGGAAGCACGTTTTTTGAGAGGAAGTAACTAACTATTTTTTGAGATTTTTCGTGCTAGAATTAAACTTTTTTGAGGTTTTAGCTAAAAAACAAATTTAGGATATTATTCCGCACATTTTGTTCTTTTACACGACTTCATAGCTCGCTTGGTTCCTCCAAAATCGATCAAAACGTAAAATACCCTAAAAGCATTGGCGGATCCAGGGGGGGGGGCTGTGGGGGCTGCAGCCCCCCTTTGGGTTATTATATTTTTGTTTAATCGTCTAAGTGGCAGACTGCTCAATTGAAATTGAGTTGTCTCAGACAACACAACTTGTACCGAATATTTCACCCACTAAATATTATCAAATCTCAATAAAACAAAAACCATTGGAAAGAAAATGTTTTAAACTTCAATTTTTGTATTTACAAATTCTTCTAAAAAGTATATTTACATATGTAATCATCGTTGTAAAATTGTAGTTGCCTAAATCAATATTGATGCAGTGCTAGAAATCATAAGGAAATGACTCAAACTCGTCACTTTTTAAAGGCACAAACTCGTCTCAAATCGTTAGACAGACTTGTTTTGAGAAGAAGATAAGGACACCACTGGATTTGTCAAGATTTTAACTTTCTACCACGATCTAATCATTCTCCACTATTATAGTTTCTTAGATATGAATTTGTCTGTAAACCCTTGCCATTGTACAGTTTTCAAAAAATAAGAAAGCACATTTTACAATCGATGTGTATCTATTACAAATCTATATGCAGTATTCGTATAATAGTTTTTATATCGAAGTGCAAGTTCTATATTTTCGTTTAATATAAGTAAAACCTGGTTTAGTGTTCCGAACTATTCGTGTATTTCCGTGAAATATGTACATTTTCAACGCCCTAGGCGCGTTAGCCGTTACCTTTTCATGTCTGGCTGGAACTAATATACTATAAGTTTGTGAGAATTTTGTTTAGTTGTTGTAATTTAGTGGAATAAGTTTTTAGAATATATTTAAAATTTTCAAGTACTGTACAGTACAAACTCGTTAAATTGGACCAGCCGGAACCACGGCCGATCCGATATAACGAAAAACCGTGTTAGCCGGAGAAAGAACTTACAACATCAAACAATGAAAATACACTGAATACTTACAATATTTTCCTTTATTATGGAGAAAAACACTATAAAAATATTAACTGGTCACAATAAAACGAAAAACACTTCTGTTGTCTGTCTACTTCTTGGGGAAAAAGCTTGTAAGTTTCTGTTACGTCAACTTCGAGTAACGTTTACGTGCCGCACGGCAAACAAACTCGGCGGAAACACGATCACCGAGCAGTGCGCTACGATTATGCGCTCGTATAAAGCAATAGCGCTACCAAAATGCATATTTTTATTTATTGCAAACCGGTCCGGGTTACCCGGAGATCCGACTTAAAAGAGGGCCGACAACGAGGTTGTACTGTATACAGTTCAATTCTATGATTCTCTACAATTTGTTATAATAAAACTTAATTTTTGGTTAAAGCATATAATCCTTAATTCCTAAAAATGGGTGATCGTGAAATAGTCTAAAAAAAAAAACGTTTTCAAGCCCTGTATTCCAAAAAAATGTTTTTTAATCCTTCAAAAACTTTACCTTAAATACAAAGCGTCAAGAATATAATACATTTTTAAATTTTGCAAAAAAGCTGCAAAAATTATATTTTTGCTATTATTTGCTTGTTAATTTACTGAGGTCTGGAGGTGTTTTAGTTGGGTGGTGGGAGGGATATTATTATTAGTTGTAAGTTTTTGCTACCCCTTGCTCCCCCCTCCCAAAAAACATAAGTACCAGTTTTTTAGCATTAAATTTGCTACTATTGGTGCATTTAAAGGTTTTTCAAAACCCGAATACAGAAGAACAAAATTATGATAAATTTAGATTTTATAAACTAAGCTAGAACCAAAGAAACACATTCTTTGCATTTTTTGATAAATTTTATGAAAATTTTCTCCACTTCCAATTTGACAATAGTTACAAGTAGGCTTCATAATTAAGGGTGTGCAATACCAGGGTGAAACATTCCCATTCAGTCTTCTTCAATATTACTTATCCTTCTTTAAATTTTGAAGATAATATTATGTAATTTGCAGAAAAATTGTTCATGAACATCTAAATTATAATTTGTAGGCGACACAAATTGTAAATTATACATTTTTATTAAAGATATTCGCTTATAATCAAGGCGAAAATCATGATTCACAGTCAAGCCATTTGATAGCAGTAAAACATCGGGGCGAATTCGTTACCTACTAACTTTACATTGGAGCTTTCTACAAATTTAAATATTTTATGCACATGGTGGAAACAGGATCCATTTGACTGCAATATACTGCATTTGGTAGATAGTGTGAATATTAGATGTCTCAACCACGCGAAGGATCAAACACTCGATAGTAGACGCCATTCTGTCAAAGAAATTGACCAATAAGAGACAACGAAAAGGATTCCATGATCGAAGACTATCTAACCTAACCTCATCCCTTTGACGACATGCCGGGGGTGTGTCACAGACGAGTTTGATGGTGGCAGGGATTGGTTCCTCCCACTGCGAAATGGACTATCGAGTGTTTGCAACATCTGCGAAATAGACTATCGAGTGTTTGGAACATCTGCGAAATGGACTATCGAGTGTTTGAAGGCACCTCGCGGAAACTAAACATAAGACCGGAATTAGTAAAATCCAAACAGTTTACAAGTGATATTTTAATCGCGCTCGAGTGCTTTACCAATGTAATATCATTGGCCGGCCTTCTAAGGTCGGCTCCGCTCACTGGATTCGATGATTTACACAAGTGTTTTTGCACACCCTTAAGAGATGAGGTGAGAGAAGGGTAGTTGGACTAATTGGTGTTGGGTTTGAACCAGAGCATTACAACTCTCATTATGTCACTAAAGATGTGTACATCAAATCAAAACTTAATATCTATCTTGTATAGTTGTCTGTTTTTGTTTGTTAAAAACTAGATGATGGATAAATGGGAAACTATCTGTTTTTGGACTTATATTCATATGGACTATTTAAGCTTAGTTTCTTTATTTTGATCATGACAACATTCATAAAGCTTTACCTATAACAACCATAACTTTTGCAATTCATTATTGTTATTAAGTGTCATTTTAATGCAATTTCTTTGTTTCAGTTCTACTTATGCAAGATTTGAATGAACACAAAAATGAATTTCTTTGTCATTCTTTGGACGATAGCTGTTGTAAGTAGACTTAGTCTAAAGTTGATCTGTGTCTGATCTAATTTCTCTTCTTGTTACAAGTAACCTAGTCTGACCTGACATAGATTGTGTGAAATCTGTTTTTCTCTTTTTAATTGTTGTAGAATGAGTTTTAAAGATTTATTTTAAAATCATTTGTTAAACTGAAATATTTTGCTTATTATATTTTTCAAGTCTCTACTTTTGCCTACTCGAGTACTGCAGGTATTAGGCCTACATTACATTAAACCTAAATTGTAGTGCTTTTATTTTTACAGTTATGTTCGTATACTATTTAAAACAAATTGAAAAATAACCTACTTAATATTGTTAAATATAAGATGGTCCTAAGAATTTATGTTGAAAGTAATATACATTTTCCTTATATGCAAAGTAAACATAGAGAGAATATTGTAGTCATCAAAAAGATCGACTCCAAGAAGTCGATGGATATCGATGAAATGAACCCAACAAATGAGTGTCCAACAAATGACAACAAGCTGATCTAGGTTGTTCCGAAGTTGATCAAATACAACTTTTTAAAATCATAATTGCAATTGATTTTTTGTCAGAAGTTTCACTTTTAGATTAATTTGATAATTTTCTTATCTAAACTCAAGAAATTTTTGGATGTCAACTAAAGAATTTTACTAAGCAAGTTTTACAAATTTTAATTCCACTATCATTACCTTTAACAATTAATTATTGTTTTTACACTTAAAACTTGTATTACAAATCATGTTTGATTACAAATTTTCAGTCATGATAAGACAATTTAAACTATTTTGTGTTACCTACTGAATGATATTTTAAAATTTAAACTTAATTAAGTATCAATTAAAAGGACTTTGTTAAAAATTCTTGATACTTTATGACATGGCTAGGTACCCCCCTTTATTAATACCAATCTATAAAACCAAATACTGTAAATATAAAATATAAACAATACAATATAGGTTAATGTGTTTAAAAAGCTTATTCACATATGAAATAAATAAAATTTATAATAATAAAGAAATTTATTTTTATGATGTATTTTCTGTTATTAAATTCCTTGTCTTTTTAATGATTTTTTAAATTTATACGTGTTGCTAACATACCATTTGCTTTTTACACATTATTACTTAGTTTATACGGTGTTTGAAGTACTACTGTATATAAAAGTAGTAAGATAGCTTGATGAATTTCATGAAGTAGCCTAAATATTAATTTTGTGTGGTTAGTTTTTACCAAAACTAAAGAATTGCTAAAACACTCACAATTTTACTAATAATTTGTTGTAATAATATTATTATTTATTTACAATCACTATTATTTTTGTTACTACATTAGAAAAAATTGTGTATGCAGTTTTTAGAAAGGTTCAAGGTAGATTTTTTTTGTAGAAATATGAGAAGGCAACCTTTTTTACAGTTATCTACATTGGTTTTAAAATAGTTTAATCTAAGGCCCCCCCCCCCCTTAATGTGGTTTTTTTTATGTGAACCACCCTGGACACCAAAATAGTAGGCCTGTATCAACTTTTGGCTAAATCCATGCCGTCAGAGGTACTTTACCTAAACAGAAACTAAGACTTTAAATAAATTAATATAATAAAATGTGTATAGGCTTTTTTATAAAGACAAACTACAACAAAATATCAAATTTCAAATAAATCACAAGTTCAAGTGGAAGCTATACTTTAAAGCCTGAATAGCTGCTTAACATAAGTTCGCATAATCTAGGATTTAAATGATATAAATCATTATTTGGGAGTACAGTATAAAGGAAAGGTGAGGAGAGAACTTTGTTGGTGTTTAGGTAGACTTCTAAAAAAGACTATTGTCAACTTGTTAATTGATTTTTCACAAATTACATGCAGATTGATACATAAAATATAAATATGGAAAAATAAATCTTGGCCAAGTTTTAATAGGGAACGTTTTTTGAAAATGAAAAATCACCATAGCTCTCGTAATATGAAAAATATAGCACCTGTTAGCGTTGTTTATACCTCCTAAAAGTAGTACCAAAAACTTTTGTTGGAAAGTGTTTTGATAACACCAACCATATTAACTCGAGATTGGAAAAGTAGGGGTTGAAGGACATCAACATTTATTACTCCCTTAGTAGGTAGGTATAGTATCAAATCTTTCAAAAGTTATTGTAAACCTTATAAATAGTATACCTAAAACTTTTGTTTGAAACAATTTTGAATACATTAACCCTTATTGCAATAGTTTAGAACAAACAATATATGTTACAACCTTAATATTAAACACATAATACACTTTTTTGATGATAAAGTTTTTACAATATTCATAATTTGAAAGTAAAATGGTTATTGTTTAACACTTCTGCTGTTTTTAAAATGTTGCAAAACTATGAAAAATATGACCTTTAATAGAAAAGAAATTAGTTTGGAATGATTGATTTGTTTATTTAATGTAAGATCTGTAATTAAAATGAATTAATTTTAAAATTACAGGTTGGAGTTTCTGGCTGTGGAGTTGAGTCAGCGATAACACATGTAAGTTGTAAATAAGAATAATTCAAATAAGGAAATATGTTAGATTTGTAGGCAATAGTGTTGATTTGTTATTGCTACCAAAGGCAAAATTCAAATAATACAATTTCCTGATTTTAAAAATTATTTGACATTATGTTAGTAGGTCTAATCTTATTTTGTTTAGTGTACTTTAAATCAGATCTGATAATTAAATATAGGTATATTAAAATAAAACGGACAAACGTTTTAGATTAGAAAAATTATTTTTTTTTTTTTTGTATTCTAATCGATTAAATTGCATCCATTAGTAAAGTTAGTAGGTTTAGTCAGTTCAAAATAGGAACTCAAATATACCATAGGTCTTAGTTATGTAAATTTTTATGAAGAATTTATTATTCCATTCGTGGTTGTAGGAGGCTTTGCAAGCTAATGTAAGACATTTTTAGCAATTATATTCCATCTATAGTTTTTTTTAAGATTTGAAGTATTAAAACAGTTTGAGCTGAATTAAAATCTGACCATTTGGTCCAAAACACAAGGAGTCAAAGTTTACTCTTTTGGGCCCAAAAACAGACCTTTAATAAACTCATTTGAACTTGAAAGTCATTTATAGCTACAGTTTAATTTTATGTCATAAATAGCAAGAAATACACAATAAAATATTCCATTTCTATTGATTAATTCCTCAAAAGTTATTAAGTTGCTCACCTTCATATTTATAGGAGGTTCTTGTTTGAGCGAGATAGTATGAAATATTTACTGGCCATTGTGTTTTGACTATGATTATTTGTCCTTGTAAATTTCAATGACATGTTGCAATGGATTATTCACTTAAAGTGGTAATTATGACCTAAGTGTATTTATTTCCCTCCCAATTTATTTCCATCATTTGAATAAATTTGTCTGTATGTTAGTAGTGAAATTAAAAAAATGATTGTTACAAGAATACATTGATCCTTTTTGACTAGAAGGTATAAAACCTACATTTTTAACAAACTATTCATATATTATGTAATTTGAAGTGGTAAGTAAAATTATGTGGAAATTGTGCACTCACTTTCTGTGTCAATAGGGCATGACATTAAATATATACTGAAATTTACCTGAAAAATTCATTTCAGTAAAGTTATTTTTTCCGACTACATAGTTTAAAAAATATAAATTACACAGGAGGGCTACTTACTATCCATTATTTTACATAATTCATTTCAGTAAAGTTATTATTTTTTAGGTGTATATCATCAGTCTCCAAAAGTTGTTATGTTGTCTTATTCAAGTCTGTACACATAATATTCCAGAAAGATTTTGCGGGTTTTTGTTCAGTAAGTTATTTTCATAAGATTGAACAAATGGCACATAATATTGGGCTCTTGCACTTTTATAAATATGTTTACTAGCTTTGCATGGGATTCTTCACAACTCCATATTCATACTTCTTAAATGTTAGGCTCGGATGTGTTCTTGATAATAAAATTTAAGTTAAGATCTATTTTCTGAAGTTGGCATTTGTAAATGTGGAAAAATACCTACTGTTTTGCAAAATTGTAGTAGTAGATAAACATTTGGATTGCACCCTTTCTCTCCTCAGATCATTGATTCAAGTCTTTTTTTAATAAGACATTCTCATTTTCTATAGCATGGAATATTATTTGATATCTGACCTATCAAAACGATCAGTTCCT
>JAGFPH010001224.1:99326-121651 GCA_018207615.1 Philaenus spumarius | reverse complement strand
GCATGGAATATTATTTGATATCTGACCTATCAAAACGATCAGTTCCTGCAAAAATCAACTGTTGCAGTAAGTTATTTATCACGTGAGTGAACCTTTGGGTTGCTTTTCGTTGTATCTTGTGTTTTTAGTTGTAGCCTATCTGTTTATTTTAAACATTTACATATTAGAAAAGAGAGTAGTCATTTGCAACTTTTAACCCGAGAAATAGACAGTTTTTATTGATTATTTTTTGAAATTACCTATATTGCCTATGCATGAACAGTAAAAATTATTATGTTTTTATTTTCTTATTTTTCATAATTCAACTAAATGACATGTGTAGCCATGTCCGATTGCTATTAATATATAAACTATTAATTAGGTACACTTGTCTTAGCAATCACTGCTAAGACAAGTACCAAATTAATATTTTATATGTGTATGTACATCTCAGGAGATACTTTTTCCTACTGTACTTTAATATAACTAAACTATCAGTTGCCTAGATATGATATTATGAATTATTCCAACACTGATTTCAGTAGGTATCATTAAAAACTATATTTCTTTTATTGAAAAATAACATATCTCATTTAAAAACAGGTTTTTTTTTTTAATTTTCTTCTGATTTTATAGATTGTTGTATGATGTCACTCAGTAAAATTTAAGCCAACAAAGATTATTTCAAATCCATATCGTATGTTTCTGGTATTATTTATTTTTATATTTATTTAGTAATCTGGAGATATTTTGAATTACACTTTTCATTATTATTTTAATGTCTAAAAACACTCTTGCAATAATTTATATCAAAAGTAATAACAAAAAACTGTTTGGTATTCAGTAGATGGCAGTCTCATTAATTAAATTTTCTGTAAAATTAGAAAGCGTTTGCTTTAAGGAGCTTAAATTTCTTCTTTTTTTCTGTTATTTAAATTTGATGTGGAAAACTGTTAGTTTTGAAGGATGGTACAAAAATTGATTGCTAGGAGTTTGAGAAAGTCTATTATTTTGATGCGGTTAAATATGAGTTTTTCTAAAATCTATATATTACTTTGAAAAACCTAACCCTCTTATAATTCTAGTATAAGAGTGAGATGAGTAACATAACGTTATGGTTATCACAAAGAACTATTAGATTCACGTCTTCCTTAAGCCCTTTTCTATTATTACTGAAATTATCACAACTCTGTTATGCAACATGTGTGTTACAAGTTGCAATTTGTTGTGATATAAACACTTTGCGACACGTGTCTGTCCCCAACAATTTTGTCACTCTAAGAACATTGCACTATTGCACAAAATGCACTCAAACCACATATATAAAGATTCTATGCACATATATAAATCTACAAAGTGGTCTAAACAACAAATATGTTTTACTATAAGTCTTGATTTAGCCTTTATTTTTGGTGGGTACTTTTTTATGTTGTGGGCATATTACCTAACCTTATTTAAACATACAGTACTATAAAATACTAGTAATGCACTTTTATTTTCATATATTATTTCAAACGAACAAAGCTGAAAAAGTTATATTGTGCATGTTAGATGCATACATTTTGATTTTCGTTTATATAGCTTTAATAGGATATGCTAACATTATATTTTTGTATTTTTCAGCTAACCTGTGAAGGTGATTATCTGTGTCCTGATGGGTTTTACTGTGTAACTATGTCACATCTATGCACTAAGTGCACTGATTGCAGTGTTTACAAACGGAAATCCTCATGGCGTTCTTGTCCTAAAGATCCCGCTGACTGTGGAACTTGTTTGCCTGGGTAAATATTGTTATACAGTAATTTCAAAGTCAAATTATATAGAATTAGGGTGTGTTACTTTTAAGGTGACCCAGCAATCTCTATCTCGCCCTTATTAAATTGCCTATATTTAGGTACACATAACTTTTTCAAATATTTTTCAACCATAATGAAATTTTGACACATTTTAATGTATGAACAATAATAAGAACCTTCAACATTTTTAATGTTTACTTATTAAATTTTTGTGACATTGAAATTTTAGTTTTTTATTTTGTAAAATGTTAACCTAAAATTTAACTTTACACAAAGATTATTATCAATTGAAAAATCCGGTTCTTATTCTTTTTTTAATGCAGTATAAAGACCATCTACAAAAAATTTCATCAAAATCAGTACAAAAATGTAGCTAAAAATTGTACCGGAGTAAAATAAAAACAACTTTCGGTTAATCAGTCTCTAAAAGCTTTACATATCATTCTGCCGAACATCTGCAGCATGAAATAAAGTTTGTTATTTATTGGCTAAGTATTTCTAATCTACAATAATATTCTCTGTACAACAAAGGGAAAAACTCAACATTGCAGTATGTAATATAACAATGAGGTAAGAGGCCCTCCTCCAAAACAATAGTCTGATGCCTATGTATTTATATTGAACTTCGGCAGGTTACCTGATTTACTTCTGTTTGTTATAGATTTGAAGAGGAGATTCTTGCAGGAGGAAGGACTAGAGATATATGTGTCAAGTCTTTAATAGCCTATCCTCATGAAGGCTCTGCAGGTAAGCTTTTATCTATAACATCAGATATAGTTTACAGTAGTTTAACTTATTTAGCCCACATAATATATCCTTGTAAAAAAAAACATAAATTGAACAACAATAATGATACAGCTCAATGCTTACAGCAATTTATGAAAAAACAGTCTTTAAAGGTTTAAAAATAGTACAAATTCTCATAAAGTGCTTTCATTTGTCAAACACATTTCATCGCTAAAGTTCTCAAATTTCAAGTCAACATCTGAGCCATAAGAAATTAGCTCCTACCTAATCCTTTGAGTAATACAGTTTGTCAGCTTGATGCTGTGTGCTACAAGTGTAGACGCAATCTAGAACTCATAACAAAATGGTTTTCTTGTATAAATTATATAGGCTAATGTTATTTAAAATTACATTTCAGTATTTCAAAAGCTAATTCTAAGTAAGTGTTTTATTGCCGTTTAACATTTTACAACGCAATGGGCAAAAGTCAAAACATTACCCATGTGGATATAAAATTACAAATGTGAACTAAAAATACAAATTATGATATTTTTAATCATGATACTAAAGTTAAAAATAAGAAAAACCTTTTCGGTTTCCACCTGTAAGGCTGTTTTGTATTTTTCAATAACAAGTTAATACTCCTGAAAAATAGAAATATTGTTGTTAATTATTCCAAAATATTTTATGCGATAAGTTTGTAGTTAAAAAAAAAAAAAAACACAGTTTTCCTCAAATTCCAAAATGATGGTTGCTAAATGTTAATTAAAAAAATAAATCACTGTTAAAATTCATTAACACTTTATTTATTCTTTACTGGTTTCAATACATATCTTATATATAAACAAGTGAAAACTCGTGATTGTTTTTTTATTCCTTCATTAACATAAAGTTTGATTTCCACAAAGTTAAATCCATAATTTAAAATTGAATTAACGATAAACAAATCAACAGTTTAATTAATTAAACACAAATAACAATAACAATAACACAAATTCTTAGACACATACGTTTATAATAATCAAACAGGTTTCAATGACTAAGTTGTTATCCTCAGTGATACGTGAGCTACAACTAACAAATTATAATAATTGTATGTGTGTGAGAATTTGTGTTTTGTTATTATTCTTAAATAATATTTCCCACTTGTCAATCCTAAAGTTTATTAATTATAATGATAAAAGATCATTATTATTGCCATACAATTTGGAATTTACGTGTAGTTTTCCATAGTAACTGGACAAAACTAAAAAATAATTATCATAATGATATTCTAGTCTAATATAGTTAAACTTATAATTAAATGTATTGATATAGTAAAGAACACCTTAGGAAAGTCGTTCATTGAATTTGAAGCAGTAGTATGAGAACACGGCATCCATATGTCATATGTAGACCGGGCAATCCATATTGCTCAAGCCGCACAAAGCTGCTTGATCTGACGTCTAATAATCAGTTGACTAACAAATAAACTCGCTACAATTTTGTATTATAGTAGTAGCAAAGCGGGAGCACCGATGGAGGCCGGGTCAAGTCCCCTTGCACGCATGGTGGTCCATCGGTACTCCCGCTTTGCTATTACTATAATATCTTTTAAAATTTTCTAATATTTAGGTCAAGAAAGAAGCAAGTGATCAGTCTTACAAAGTAGCCTTTTCAGGGTCTGTATTTGATGTCTGCAAAAATTCAGTCAGAGGACATTACTCTCTCTATACAATCTATTTTTTATTTGCAATTGATCTCAGCAACAGTTTAGGTAATACTGGTCTAGGCCAGTTGTTCAACAAAATCGTTCAATCATAATTTGTTTTACTTAATATTGTTACTTTTATTGAGATTATAATGTATAAATATTGAAAATTTCAGCAGTGAATAATAGTAGTAAATTTTATAATAATTTAAAAGAATTGTAATTATTATGAACCGAAAATAATATAACGGTAAACATTATCTTAGGTATTGCAATAATTAAATATTGCCATTTAGAGTATTAAAAAACCATAGAATGGGAGCTTTGATAACTTTTTACATCCTAGTTCATAAATTTCAACAATATGTGTGTGGGTTTATTTGTTGTTGAAAGACATTGTATAATATAGTTGTACAACATACCTCTTGATACATAGTGATACAAATGTACCATGTTGCAATTGCCAACCCTAGCATAATATCACCAACCACACTAAATAAGTACATACATACCACAACCTACATACAGGCCTACGCTAAAGTACCTAGATCTAGTTAGTTGTATAATACATATGTAGGTGTCAAATCTTGCTCTCCATTACTGTCCCACGATACATTGTGGCTTTCATAGTATTTTAATCTTTTAGAGCCTGGCCTAAACTGTCATTGTTTAGCCAATATGATTTGGACTTGTATATTAGAGTCACAGTTTACTTTATTTCACATAAAACTTCTATATGGATGCAAGCATCCGGACAATTTTTGTTTTGTTTCAAAAATGTATTCTTTTATAATTTCTGATTGGATTTGTTCCAAGTCTTTGTTCTCAGAATAAAAAACAAGGTGGGGTGGATAACACAAGGTATTCACTGAACATTTTTATACTGTATAATATTATTAAAGAAAATATATTTAAATTATGATTAATGAGTAGGGTTCAGCTAAAGTCCTGGAACACCTAAATGACATAAATAAATTACGTAGGCATTTTTACTAAATTTTAGTATGATAAAGTTCTGTATGTAACTCAATTTTGGAGCATCAGTTTGTTTGCAATCCGAGAGGCTCATAAAACATTCAAAAATTTATTTGATATCGAAGCAAACGGTTACACCACCAATACTGGTCAAGACATTTATTTTCAAAGCAAAGATGGAACGTGGTGGAATTTTAAAAAGAACATAGATACAATCTTAACCAAAGATATTCTAATAATTTACTTATAGTTGTAGAACTTGTTTTCAATGTACACTACTATATATCATAGTAAATCGTGTGTAAATCGTTAAAGAAAATATCTAACCCTGTCTGAGGCCCCTGGCAATGCCTCCTTGCCTCTCACCCTCTATTAGCCACATTTAAATTATTATGTAAATTTTCTTAAAATTTTAAAGCAATAAAAATATTTGAAATTTTAATGGTGCACAACACAATAAATGAATTATTTTTCTTGCATTTCTATTTTCATATACCAGTTGGTAACCTGACTTTAAGAGATCCAAAGTACTAGGTAGGCTTGAACCATTGTTGGAAGGTCTTAAGGCAAACTAGGCTTGCGTTAAATAATGCAATATGAATGAAATGGTGAAAATGGTATTTCTAATTTTAATGATCTAATTGGATAATTGAATCTTAAAATGTTTGAAAATTCGAAACATGAGAATTCCTCAAAGTATGTGCAAAGTGGTTGCTATACAGGTTCCTGTAAAAAAATACATCTTGTCTGACAGATTAAATTTGATTAATTATGTAAATGCAAAACTTACCAACATTTACAAAAAATAGTTATGTTAAGATTGTTTGACTTAAATGTTATTATTACATACTTGTTTTTAGGCTAATTTGGCAAAAAAAAAGTTTTGAAATTCAAATTTAGCACAGTTTTTCTTAAAATAATTTTGAAAAGATTTTTATTTTAACCTCTAACTAATAACACAACTCATCTATTAAATCTTTTCAAAACTAAAATACGTGTAAACTTTAAAAATTTACAAAGACCAGGATGGTCACAAAAATTATATGCCAAATTAGCTAATCTTGGCACAGAAAATGAAAAGAGCTTGATTTTTTTCAGAGAGAATTAGAGCAAGAAGCAGTGGTGAGTAGATTTGCTTTATATTTGTGTTTTTTTTTAGAGTTTGTAGTTCGTAGACCATGACAATATATCCTCAATAGATGTATAGGTGGTGCTGCCCTAACTTCAGGGAGCCCAAATTGACCTGCAGGGTTTATAGCCACCCGTCCGCAGCCAACCCTTTTAAAATCCTATTAGCGACACTTCCTTGAACACCCTACTTCAGTATTAAAATAAAACTTATTATAATATGATATACTGATTCACAAATCCATATTAAGAAACGATGAAACATACATTTCTATTTTTGTCCCATTTCAATCGGACATCTTTTACGGTATTAATAAAATTATTAAAAAAAATACAAAATGTGATGGTATAATGCTCAGTGGTATATTTTTCCCCTATAAAAATTTTAAACTGTTAAAGAATAAAAAGTATAAATTCTATTTTTTTGTTCTTAATATGAACACTTGAATCGGTATATTACATTATAATTAGTTTTATTTTAATATTCAATTCAATTTATTTTCAATTCAATTTATTTTATTTCCTTATAATAACAGTACAAAAATACATATTTTTTAAATACAAGGAAATGTGCCCACATAGGCATTAGCCTGTGCGTGGGCACGAGTCGCATCTGAAATATCCACAACAAGGAAGACATATTTTAGGCCTAGTCTACATTAGAAATTTACAATTTAAATACAATATAGGTTGAATGGGAAGAGCCAAACGGAGGAATTCAAGTCAATATCTGACCAGAACAACCCAGGTCAACCAATTAATACTGTATCAACATACTGTGTATTTATAATATCAGTGAGCGAAATAGGGTATGACAATAAACGAGGGTAAATAAATTTGCTACCTGTAAATGGATATTGAACTATTGAATATTAAACTAAGGCGTTCACAGAAGCATCTCTAATAGGATTGTAAAAGGGTTGGTTGCGGACGTCTGGCTATAAACCCTGCAGGTCAGTTTGGGCTGCCTCCAGTTAGGATGGCACAACTTATAGACACCAAACAGTTTTCTGTGTAAATACGAGAAGGTTTTGTTCTGGTGAGGATAATGTAAATTTTTTACTAGCCACAAATAAAAACCTTTACATAATTAAATGGTCATTAACATTTATATCTAAAGTTGATGTATACTACTGCAGCACAAGGCTGGAATGTAATGAGAACGATCCAAGTCTGAACAACAAACAGACGATTATATTAAGATAACTACGTAAAGAGACCTAGCACTTTCTTTCCAGTTCAAGCAGTGGTTTAGCTCACAGTGTATGTGAATTTTTTGCTGTTGGAATTTAGCCAACATTTTTACCCTTTGTATTGACATTTATACTATTCGATAAAAAATTAAACGGGTTACAAAAATTTACGGTTTTTGAGTTATTTTCATTGAAAAGTTTAAAATTGCCGCCATTTTGAAACGGATCATTGGGTCAAGTTGAATATATTTTTTCAATTGTGTCTTAACATGGGTGAGTAACCTGCAAAATTTCAACTCAATCGGTAATGGTGTTTTAGAGATATAAATGATTTATTTTAAAAAACCACAATGGCGGATAGCTGGTAAAAGAAAACGTTGTCGGACATATGTTCATCTAAACTTTTTTAATTAGTTTCACCAGCTGAACAAAAGTTCACCAGCTGGGGTGAAAGTTTCTCCGTTTATGCACCCTGTATGTACATAACACTACCTTTATAAAGGTGTATCCATATTAATCGGACTTCTCTGATGAACAAATAACTTTAGTTCGCAGACTTAAAACAGAAAGGTAGATTTGAAGAACATCTTGGACATTGTAGAAATATTGACTATAATCAAGGCTACTTGGCGCTGAAAATTTGTCATTAGGGAATTTTTTGTCACAGTTTAGAGTGGTTATAATGGATGTTGTAAAGCTCTAATATCTTATTTTCATTGATGCAATTTACTTAGTGATTACACAACTATGTCCTCGTAGATGGTGGGAACAACCAAACCACTGTTTAAACATTTAAGATAAAATAATCAAAAGTATATTCCAGGATAAACTCCTTTATGATTTTAATCACCTCAGCATAGACAGGCTTTTGTAATTCTATTTGTCATAGTCAAAGTATTCATGGTTACTGTTCTCAATATTGCTTTACTGAGATTAAATACTTGTGTTAGAAACAGTTTGCCTTGGTAAAGAGAATAAAAATATTTATCCACCGGTCAGGTCTTTTTTTTATCAGTTTCTTCTATGCTTGATTTGCTTACATCGAAACTGAAATGGTAATATTTTCTTCCACTCTGGCTCCTATTGTGGAAACACATTGTCTGTTTGGTGTTATTATGATGTAACTTATCTGTTGGAAACAATCTGTGCTCCTTATATTGTTTTATTAACACAGCGGTTTTTTTCTGTATGGTTGATGTCTTTGCTGGAGAACTCTATAGCACATTCCTAAAATCGATCTTTGTCAACAGTAAGGGTTAAAGCAAACACTTAAAAATAATTTAAACTGCAATGATTAAAATTACTTTGCATCATGATAGATATTAAAGTATAACAAAGTTCACTCAATTAAGAAACAAAATGGATGCTGTTTTGTTTGCCAAAGTAACCACATAAATAAATCCAAAGTATTTGTTTGGAGAAAATGTTTGTTGAATGTTCATTGCACCTCAGTTTTAATTTGTTTGTAATAATTGTTTACATTTATGACTTGCTTTTACTAAATAAAATAAATATTTTGTGGCAACAAGTTAATAGATGATAACGTAGTGTTACAGTTAGTGTAGGAATGCTGGGAAGTTCTAACTACCTTTATAATATAAAATGTCTTCTATAGTCTATCATTTGGTTGTATGTATATGTGTGTAGGATTAAATATGTTTTGTATTGAAATGAAATTTGTGAATGTAGTTAAAAAATTTTGGTGATGGCTCCCATTAAAATGGTTTTGCATGAAATGTTTTACGGCATAATGCAAATGCTTTCAATACAGTAAAATTTAATAATAACAATATTTTCAATTCTGATAATATATTGGCAAACCTTTTGAATCAACAGGGAGTCTACTATATCTAAGACCCCCAAATTTCAGGATTTTCCAGGATACAATGCTAACCATTGACACTACTAACCATAGTAATTGTGTAATATTATTTTGTAATTATTTCTTACTTAAAAATAGCATCTAGCTGCGAAAGCTTTCTACAAAATATAAATTTCTTTAAATTAACAACAACAAAAAGGTTTATACAACAGGTAAATCTCAATTCTGTAAGCTGTTAGAATTTTAGGTATTTGATGCAAACAAGTTGTCTTTTTTCCAAGTCAAAAAATGACCCAGTTATGGACAAAAAAACTGAAATTTTCTCTTGGTACTTGCATGAAACACATAAGATTAGCCCAGAACCACAATATTTTTGAGTTTTTAGCACGATTCTTTTTTTTACTGACATTATTTTATTTATCACTAGCTGGCCCGACCCAGCTTTGCACGGATAGACAAATCAACCTGATACTAATAATTAGCCCAAGTGTTTTAGTTCATTGTAAAAAAAAAGAAAAAGTTCATTGTAGGCCTAACCTAAAATTATATTCAGTTTTTGATCCAAATCAGTTGTTGATCAAAATCAGCTGTTTTAAGCTTTTCATACGAACAGCTGTTTTTTGTGCCCCTGATAAAATCAAAAGAAATCTTTCTTCTTCTTCCTTAAGGTTGACCTTCCATAAGATTAACATTGAAACTTTGAGGGCCACTTATGTCCTTATGTCCTAGGACTTCGGTAAATGGCCTAAAACCTTCCCAGGGTTAACCTGTGTTACTATGCAAAATTCCAAAGCAATCGGATGGACGGTTTGGTAACGCATAAAGGACAAACATACAAACGTACAGACGGACATACATTGAATTTTATATATATAGATTATAAAAGACAACTTCTTTGTATCTTGTGAATTTTTTGTTAAGTTAATGGTTTTTAAGATATACAAAGATTATTTTGTTGATTATTTTCTTCAATTTGAGGATTGGGCCAGTTCTGGCACTGTCAGTTTGACTGCTTGCAAATGTTCTGACGAGTATATTATATTTTCTTTCCTCTTTGTTTAAAGCAGAGGTTTTATGGCAGTCATAATAAAAACAAAGCGGCAGCCATAAACGTGACAAATCGTGTTATTTTCAACATTTTTTAATAATTAATTTAATCGTTAAAATCGCACCTTGAAACTAAATCACTACTTTCATAGGAAATTTCCCACTGAACATATTTGGTCTCAACATTTTTTGCTTAAGGGTCTGCTCCAGTAAAAATAAAATGGATTTTTATCCCATAAGAGCAATGTTAAATTTCAAACCATTTATTTCGTTTACTTTTTATCATAAAATTGTTTGCAAGGTCTCATTTTAAGCACAGCCACAATACGCATCCGTCTTGCAATTTACATTTTTTTTAATTTCTTTCATTTGTCAAGTAACTGACTTTAGTAAGTACAAAGTTTGAACTTTTTTCTTAACACAATAAAAAATTAATAATGAAAAATAATTTGCAAGCCAAATCCGAAATTTTATAAAGAATATGCAGTTTTTTTTTCAACATTCAATTACAAAAGATAGACTTATACAATGGTTTGAAATGAGGCAATGTCAAACCATTCAGCTTCAAGAAATTGCACTGTTTAGATATTGATACAGCGATACCGGAAGTGCGTTTCCTGTTGCTTTCTCGTTTACTGGAGCAGACTCTTAAGTTAAGTGGATGTTACACTGAAAAGGTCGTTTTTTAAAATATGTATTATAATAAAGATTTCTACTCATTTTCTTATGCAAGGAATTGTGTAAAAAATTACAAAAATATAAAACTTAACTTTTTAAAATTTTATCATAGGTAAAATAAATTAAAACGTCAAAAATTCAGCAAATATGAACAGGTATTTTTATTGATATTCCTTAAATGTACTTGAGGGATTTTTAATTTTTGTGTTATTTTAAAATTATGTCATTTTGAAATTGAAATAGATTTATGGTGGTGCAATGTCTAGTTTTTGTATGAGCCAACTTTAAAATGTATAAAAACAATTTGGGAACCATTTTTGTTTTGTTCTTTGATGCAAACATAAGTGTACCTAAATACGAAGAAAAACACTTGCAGAATAAGTGGTAAAAACAAAATATTTGTCTTTTATTACAAATAGTTATTTAGAAATATCAATTTTTGTCTCAAAAATAAACATGAAAATTCAAACTTTTGGGAGACAACACAGACTATAGAATTAATAATTCTATAGTCTGTGGAGACAGCGATTGAAGTAACACTTGCTTAGTACACTGTATCGACACAGAAATAACTGGGTAATGAAAGTTTAAAATGCTTATAAATCCCATAGGTACTTCAATTTCCTCTCTCTATATATAAATATTATTGAACAATTCACAGCCTAGCTTTACCAGCAACAACTTCACAGTGAAATTCCAACAACAACATAATAGACCAAAAATAAAAAAGTTTAAGTCCCAATAAGAGTGAATTTTTTCAGAAATTCAATTTTTCTGGTATAAATACAGGTGAATCATGACTTAAGTTGTGTTTCTCTTGTGCGGAATGACATATTAGCAACAAAAACAAATTTCAAAAATGTTTTCATTTTCAACCATTTTCAGTGTAACATCTCCTGAAAAAAAGTTAAATGGATAAAGGTAAATATTCATACAAATTTTCGCAGTTAAAATTTTGGTGAACAGAAAAAGAAAACTAGATATATATTTCGATGGGAAATATTTAAATATTTCTATTTTAAATTTTGACTCGTCTTGTGTTTAACGGCAACAGGTAAAGATTTATTCAACTAGAGGGGAGGGGGCGAACTGTTATTGATTAGTCCTTTTTATTTTTTGTGCGTTAAGTAAAGTTAGGGTATATAATATTAAACTAATAAAAAAATTTATAAGACACCCTTTTTTAAAATTATTATTATTTAACTATGAACCCATTAGCCTCCCATTTTGAAATTTTGAGAATCACTTACCAAAAGTATAGACTATTTATAGTATTTTTTTTAATTTTCAAAAATGCACTTTTTAGAAAATCCAAATTTTTAATTTTATGTCTCAAAAAACTTTTTATAACAAAGTATGTTGTGTTGTACATCAAAAGAAAGAGCATTTAAAACAGAGTAAAATGACACCACTCCCATCTCTCTAGCTCTAGCTCAATTAGGAGAAAAGCTATGGTGTTTTAAAAATATGTAGGTTATGTTTTTTGGCGGATTTTGGGGAACTTTACATAGCCGTAATTTTGAAACCGTTTGAGATATTTGAAAAAAATTGGCATTTTTCTTAATCTCTATGAGGACAACCTCATACCAAATTTAATCAAATTCTGAGGTGGTCAAGTAAATTTTTTTATTTTAGTGTGTCGATTTCATACGGAATGACCCCTTGTAAAAAACGTTTCAAGTTGATGTTTTGAAAATTGCTGAAACTAAAGTCGTTTGAAATGTGTTGAAGGGTCTGGTACTACTAAAATCGTAAAGTCTGTTGATCTGTCAGGTGGCTCTTTATTGACCAATTTTTAAGATACCAACTTGAAACTCGGGGTAGAAGTTCAAAATATACATTTTAACTTCTATGTCAAGTTTGAATTCAATGTAAATTTAAAGTCGACCGATTTAGAACGCTACACCTATCATGGACGTGATAAAGTATTTTCTGTGAACAAGACCCACACTCATACTTCAAGCAGTCCCGGTTTTATCAATTTACAAGATATTGTCTTCAAACTAAATAAAAGTTAAAAACATGCTATTCACTTCCATACCAAAATTGAAATTTTAATTATGTAAAATCAGTTGCTGTCTACAGTAATAACTCTGTTGTTGGTTTTATGAACACCTGATCATTTCCCCCTACGTTTTACTTTAAGCCTTACGCACACAGGAAAACTTTTGTAGTAATCAGCGTCTTTAAAATAATTTACAAGTTAAAAACAAAAATAACATTTCAAAATTAATTTAACTATAGTAATGATATTCAGAGTAAGTAAACTACAAAATTTCTGTTCAGCAGGTGTCCTTGCTCTCAAACTAATCTGGTGCAGAGCCTAGCACGCTTGTAAATTTTTGTAATTTAAACACTTTGAGAGTGGCAAATCGAGAGTTTGTGCTATAGTTATTATTCTTAAATAATTCCTTCTCACTAGTCAATATCAAAGTTTATTAATAATTTTAAAATTAATAAAGGAAATCAGTTGATTTATTTTTTTTTAGCACCCATTAAGTTATATAAGCATGTTTTTAATTTAAACTTCTAGAAGTGCTACCCTAATTATTGTATGATGTTTAATTGTGTTTCTTTTCTCCAGGTGTTGTTGGGGAACATTACATGGTGTTAGTAGGAATGACCCTGATTTTACTGCCTACATTGTGTTTTGTATACTTTCGCAAGTATTGGAAACAAGGTTAGTATTTAGAGTAATATTCAGAAGTTCTTTACTTGTTACTTCAGTATATATGTTTAGTCAGTTGATCTTATTTTACAAAATATATTGAGTCTCACGTACAAAAAAAAAAAAATTTTACCATACTTTACAGGCATACAAAATATAGGAAACTTTTTTAATTACATCATTGGATTAGTAACTTTTCTGTACTTGACTTGGATATGAAAAGAAATGGTCTTTACTATTCAGTATTAGATGAAATAAAACAATAACACAAAATCTCACAACAAATACGTTTAATAAATCAAACGCGTTTCAACGACAAAGTCGCCATCCTCAGTGATAAAGCTACAAAAGCCAAACTACAACTCAAAACAATTTGAGAGATTTTGTTTGAAATTTTGTATTTGTTGTGAGATTTTGTGTTATTGTTTTATTTCATCTATATTGTTCTCACAAGTCCAGCTCATTATTTACTTATTCAGTATTAATTTACAAAACAATTCTTTTTAAAACATTGGATTTTATTAATTAAGGTCTTTGTTAATGGTGTATTATCCTCTGGAAATAAAATTAAATTTGGAGTGCCTCAGGGTTCGGTCCTTGGTCCCTTCCTGTTTCTAGTTATGATAAATGATCTGGAGGCAAATGTCTGCTCCCGGGTGGCCATGTTTGCAGACGATGTGACTTTTTTTCAATCTGACCAATGTCTAAAATCTTTGAACGAATACACTGGTACAGTCTTGCATGAAGCCAATGTTTGGTACAGTGCCAACAAATTTTTATTAAATGTAGACAAGACACACGAAATTGTGTTTACCCTTAACAGGGCTATGTGCGAGGCTAATGATAAACCCGTTAAACTGCTTGGCATGCATTTAGATGTAAAGTTGACCTGGGGGCAGCACATTGACTCTGTCTGTAAAAGATTGTCTAAAGCTTTGTACCTGATTAGAAATTTAAGAAACTGTTTACCTAAAAGCTATTTAAGAACTGTTTATTTTGCCTATTTTCATAGTGTGCTATTGTTTGGTCTCCTATTTTGGGGTAATGCTGCAAAAATTGACAGAGTGTTGCTCTTGCAGAAAAGAGCTATTAGACTGATCACATTTAGTTCGTGTGATGAGCACTGTAGGTCTTTATTTAAGCAGATGCAGGTACCAACTGTCATAAGTCAGTATGTTTTTGAATGTTTGATGTTCACAAAATTGAAGCTTGGTGGATTGGTGATGAACCATAATGTGCATACCCACAATACTAGAAAAGGCATGCTTATACACAAGCCCTTTGCTAGACTAAGTATAACTCAGACATCATATCAATATATTGGTATGTCCATGTTTAATATGCTCCCTGTTGGAGCTTTTTCTGTAGATATTAAGAAATTTAAAAAAATTATGTATGGCTGGATTTGTAATAACCCTTTTTATTGTTTAAGTGAGTTTTTTCAGGCTGATGTCAGGAATATTGTTTTTTAGTATAATTGTTAAATGTTGCTCTGATTTTTGTTTTATGCTGTTGTTGTGCTGTGGTGATGTATTTTAGTAATTAGTTAATTTTATGTTATTGCTTGACAAGATCAATACACTGTAACATGTGTCTCTGGATCGATAAATAAATCAAATCAAATCAAATATTACCAAGTAAAATTAAATAACAATTTTTCATTTTTTGTGATTAGTAAATATTATTAAAAAATAAAATAATTAATTATTATTAATTTTTTATAATCATTTTTCAATATTATTTTTAAATGGTAGATCTGTAAATGTAATTATTAAGGAGTTTTTGTGTGAAATGTCGGCAACTTGAATATTAATAATAAGGCCATTTATTCAATTTGAACTACTTGGACATATTTATGAAGGTGTTACTTTATTAATAATTGTTAAACAAATTTTACTAAATCTATAGCAGCGTCAGTAAAAGCAAGTGGTGGGCATTTACGAACATTCTAATAATTAAGTTGATAGTAAACCTGTAGGCCTAAGGACAAACTCAAGACTCTCAACTTCTTCATGACAAAGGCTAATATATAAACATTTTGATTTAAAAATGGCCACCTCCATATTTGAACTTATACATTTTGACATATATAATTATATCAAATAAAACAATATTTTTATATTTATCAGATGTAGAAACAAATTTAAACCATTTAGCTTATAAATAGTTTTTGCTTCTTCTGAAAATATGCCAAATGGAGATAAAATTTTATGTAAGTGATAAAATAAATACAGTTTCTCACAATATGTTTGTTATAGTGTTTTTTTCTTCTTATAAGTTCAATATTCAAGTTTAAATTTTATTTAATGGAGATGACATTATTTTGTAACTATACATTCATTTTACATAGAAAATCACAGAAATGCTAAAATATTAATTGAACTGTCGTGTGTGAGTATATATGTACATTTATATATAAAATGCATTTTATACTTTCTATTTGAATAAATACTATCTTGACACTTTTGTTTCATGACTGATATTTTAAGGATTATTGAGGTAAGTTAATGATTTGTATTGGTTAATGTTTGACTATGTAAGAGACTTTAATATTAGTTTGTAACAGATGAATGTTTTTATGCAATTTCTTCAATTGTTTAACCAGCAGTAACATTCTAAAATGTAATGGAACAGTGCTTATTATTTTTAGTGTACTGGATTTTACAATTTATATTCTAAGTCCACAAATTATTTTATTTTGAAAAGAAGGGTTTATATTTGTTTTTTTAGTTCCTTTTCCTCAAATGAGAAAGGGGATAAATTAAATACATTTCATAATTAAGTTTGTTCCCGTTAGCCTTTGAGACTTATTTTAAAGTACTTATTTAAATGTCAATGAGATTACAGTGGAGCGTCGATAATCCAAACGTCAATAATCCGAAACGTCAAAAATCCAAACGCGTTCTGAGGCAGCCCCTGCAAAAATGTCTGTTTCGTTTTCGCAAATTCCTATTATTGCGTTGTTAAAAATTTCACAAAAATCTTCATCGCAGTTTGATATTATTATCTCTTTTTAAACACTTCTTAATACCTGCTCTCGCATGCCCTCGCAACAGACTGGCTGTCAGTAATTTCACTGTCACCCTAATAAGCTGCTTTAGCGCTAGCAGTAAACATACAGAAAGTTCATTTATTTCTCTTTGTGTAATCATTATAACAGTGTGTCGTACATACAGTAGTTTCTATACAGTATCTTTTTATTTTTCGTTTGTGTTAACTATAATGTACAAGTGAACTTTTAATTATGTACTGTACTGTAATTGAGAGTTGCAAGTGTAATCATGTTGGCCCTACTGTGTACGTGCAGGTTCTTCTAAATCATAATATGTAAGTAGTCTTACTTATACTGTATCGTAATTACATTACTGCTTGTACTGTTTAACCACTTTATTCGATTAAAGGGCATATATTTTAGGCTAAATGGCATTTTCTTGGTTATTTAAAAAAATCCGAACAAATTGATAATCCGAACCCCCTTTGGTCCCAATTAGTTCAGATTTTCGACGCTCTACTGTATATATAAAGATTATAGTTTGAAGATAGAATAAGTCTTTCTTTCTTCTCAGTTTTAGTTTCAGTGCCTTAATTTTAAGTTTTCACTTTATAACGAGAGTTGTACATTTTTTTTAAAGCATCATACATTTGTTTTATAAACAAATGATGGTAGATGTCTGAAAAATATTGTAATATGAACAATCCAGCTTTAAAAAAAGGGAATTGTTTTGTTAAGGGATAGGTGGTTCGATTCCCCAGCTGTAGTTTTGCAACCAGGATCATGGTTTTTTATTAGTTTTCCTCACAGTGCTGATTGCAAATTAGAAACTTGTCTGAAGATTATAGCGGTGAACTCTTTTTTATAAGGCTAGAGTGCTAGCTACTAAACCATTGAGAGCTTCCTGTTAGCAATCTCAATTTTAAAAACAGATGACCTTTATATAGTTTAGAATATTGGTTAATAGCATGATTTTATTTTAGCAACAAACTGTGCATTTTGACTGAATAATTTGTTCATGGAATGCAAATGGTTTCAGGAAATAGCCGTCTTCCAAGTTCCTCATCAGTACCTTGTGAAGAGCCTCCACCTTATCATAGCAGTATAGAGTTGACACCCCTAAGATCACCCGTTAGAGAAGGTATGTTTACAATGTAGGATGAAGTTTGGTTGTTAATTTAGAAAAAACTTGGTAATTATTAAAATACATTTTAAAATTTTATTGACAAGCTTCCTAAATAGTTTAACTTAGTACAAAAAGTTATGTAATTTACTTTTCTTGGCTTTTAAATTCAATTTACTACTGTCAATTTAACTATATCAATATTCAACTTTTGTAATACAGTAGAACTTGGATAATTCGAAGCTGAAGGGACCATTGTAAAAATTCAAACTATCCTCCAAAAATTCAAATTATAAAAGTAAAATTGTTTTTCGATTCTTAGGTTCTCAATGATAGAAATAAAAACAATGTTGAATATGTTTATTGTATAAGGTTTATTTTCACTAATCAAAAGTAAATGATGCTTTTTTATTATGTGAAATGTTCAATTGCCTTGTAGAATTAATTGTTTTTACGTTTGCAAAATCCTCAAGTATGTTAAGAGAATGAAAAACAGCTTCACTTACACTGGTTTGTCCTTCAATGTACCGCCGAAATTCATACAATTGCTGAAGAGCCTCAGACGTTGTAGGGATTGGGGAATTTTCAACTTCAGCGTCTTCTAAATCCGACAATTCGGCACATTTTTTGTTTTTCACTTCTTCTAAAAAGTTCACTTGGATGCTAGTCAGATTTCTTAACGAATACAGCTTTTTTTTAAACAATTTGCTATTGTTGTTTTAGTAACTTGTGACCATGCATTGTGACACATTCCTGCTGCTGCTTGAAGGATATCGATCTTTAAATTTTTGTTTTTCAATGAATCTGTCAAGAGCGTTTGTAAAATAAGTCGCCGGTAAATGCTTAACATTTTTTATAATGCCCTGATCCATTGGCTCTACAACTGAAGTCATGTTCGTTGGGGGTGGGGGGGGGGGGAAATAACTGTAACGTTGTTCATAAGTGGGATAGAGTTATTTGCAGTACAAGTGTCAATAAACAAAATGATTGTTCCGGTCTGATTACAAAAGGTTTTGTCGAGATTTAACAACAAACAGAATTGGGCATATTTTGTATGTGGTAGCCTAAACTGGATTGTTTTTAAACGATAATTACCTTTTCTTGGAAGCTGTCGTACAATCCTTTGGTTTTTCGTCAATCTTATATCATGACGGCCGTTTCAACTATTTATCAGTCATTTTCAAATGTTGCGGTTCGCGCACTCGGAAGAATTGGGCAGAGCATCAATCGACAAACTACAGTATCGGAAAACCTAGAGAATTCTCGGAAGGCAAAATTCTTGGAAGCCGGTACCTCGTCTAGAATTACAATACGTGTACAAACAATAGCAGCTGGGCTATTTCCTGCCTCTATCTGACAGTCACCTATTTATTCAGCGATCCCTTTCACACCACAAGATTTTATTTTTAGTGTTGATAAAAAAACGTTGAATTAAAGAAGTTGACTTCGAATTATTTATAAGCAGGGCCGGATTTCCCAATAGGCCCGGTAGGCCTGGGCATATGGGCGCAAGCTCCCAGGGGGCGCACGGCCGAGAGAAAAAAATATTTAAAAAAATATCTAGAAATACAAATAAATAGCCATAACTTAACATATTTTTTTAATTGATTACAAAAACATTATTCTGATTTTAAAGTTCATTGGAACAAATAATTGTTGGTAAAGTTTAACTATTTTTCAACATTACGCATCAACTTCGTTACAACATTGATCTCAAACACGGGAGAACTGTTTTTGTGTGGCGTTATCAAAATTCTTCATGTAAGCTGTGTTTCTGAGATTAAACCTATTTTATAATGTATTACAGAGTTTTTTTTATTTATTTGCCCAAATGACTAAATTGAACAAAACCTAAGTTATTAACATAGCAATGGCCATTCTTTGTTGCGGATATGCTCTGCGGGTTGGATCGTTTTGTTTCAGTCCCACAAACGTGAGCTCACTATTTAATACATAAAATTACTAAAAGTATTTTAAGATGGCATTTTGTTAAGCTCAGAACCAAGTAAATTACCCAAAAAACTTGCAATGATAAAATTGCATCTTGGAGTGGTGTTTAAGCAATTAACATATAGGCCTGATATAATTTTTTAATAAAGGTTTTTGGGGAAGTAACTTTATCCAGACTAGGGGGCGGAAAAAAATATTGGGCCTAGGGGTGCCAAAATGCTAAATCCGGCCCTGTCCATAAGCTTTACATTAATATCATATAATGTTCAAGGGACTGAACCGAAATTTCAAATTAACGGTAATTTCGAATTAAAAACGTACGAATTATCTAAGTTCTACTGTACGGTATAAACATCATGCTTTTAAATCTGTATGTAAAACAATATAAATGAATAGCTCACAAATTGATGAAACAATAAAATTTCTTTTTAAAGACAGTGCATCCTAATCATAAACTTTTTGATAACTTTGGATCAAAGTGTTTTACCTGTAAAATTTTTGCTTTTATTTATGATTTAGGGTTTTTCTTGGTCGCCCACATTTATTACTCTTTGGTAATAGCCTAAACAATACGTATTTATTATACCAAGTAATGTTAGTTTTGAAAGTTCCTTTAAGAAATATAAGATAAACCAAAGAAAATGAGTTTTACTCATGCACCAATTGCTACGTACTATCAAAATAGTTACCCTTTTCTGAAATAATTTTAGTTCTTTGGCATTAGATATTATTTCATAACTGCTTGATTTTTTAAAGTTATTTTACAAAATTAACAATGATTTTTGCATAGTCTGAGTCTGACTTTCCATAAATTTTAATATCATTGCAACTTTTCAGAAGAAAGGTGTAGTTGCGAGCATGAAACAAGTCATGTATTCAACTTACAACAAAAAGAAGAGGCATTGGTGCAAGCGGTTCCTTTCCGGCAGCCTCAATATGAGCAGTAAGTTGAAGCAATTTTTAATACATTTGTAATAGGTGTTTAAATAGGAAATTTAAATAACCAAAAACATAATTTAGTTTATGCCCAGTATAAACCTTATATGTACATATATATATATATATTTATAAATGTTAAATATTGATCTAATTATAAAATTTAACTGTTGAATATTATGATGTAAAAACAATATAAGTTATATGAATAAGATAATATAATAGTCCAAGCTATAAGTTCATTAAACAAACGTAATTTTGTTGTATGCAAGATATTTCCTTGAAAATTTTGCAGCACGCTTGAAACATATCTACAAAATAAAAGTAAATTTTCAATCACATGTAAAAATAATTGTTACACGATTAACCCCATATTGTAACAAAATGTTTGACTATCACACATGTGTGTTTGATTTAACACAATTATTATTTTTGTTACAGAAATCTCTCTTTTGTTCCGAGCGATGATGAGATCGTACGAGTAGAATCAGGTAAGTGCTCAAATTTATATTTAGTATATGCTATCTCTATGAGCTTCACACGTTAACCCATATCAATTATGAGACAATGAATTTAAAGTAGTAAATATTTGTACGCCGATAGAACATATTTTTATAAATAAACAGTAATAATAGTTACTATTACACATAACATAAAAACCTGCTCATAGTTTAGTCTAATAATTTGTAAGAGACCTTTGGTCAATGTATATTTGGAACATAAATACAAAATATAAAACAAATAATTGTAACAAGTATTGTAAAAAAATTTAAGTTATCAATTAGAAATCACAATATATTTATACATAAAAACTATTGTGACACCACATGATTAGTTAAGTATCAGAGAAACTATGGAGACACATGCAGCCATAGGTCATGGGCATCAAATGAGTGTCAGACAAACATAACAGCTGATTATTAAGATTTAATGAGACATTAATAAATAAATTTAAAATAATTAATTAAATAAAAAAACATTTTTAATATACCACGTTTTTAAAACGAACTGCAAAGAATAAAATAATTTTCCATGGACCCTTCTAAAATTTTGAGGGCGAATTTTTAGTGGCTATGGAGATATTTATAAGACTTGAAGATTAAAAAACGTGGGGGCGCAGGCAGTAGATAATCCGGATAAATTCACAACCAATTTCAGTGCATTGGAAATGGGATTCATTGTAATGTAATTTATTTACTTCTCCTTAACTACCATGGGTTGCCTGCGCCCCACATTTTTTAAGCAATTGGATTAAAGGTAATAGTTAAGTTAAGTTACATGCATATGTACATACAATATTGTTGTATTTACAATATGTTGGTATAATGCCGGGTTAAACAAGTCAATTGTTACACATAACTTAAGTATTAAACTTTATCTGATTGTTTTGCAGGTTACACCATCAAAATATAATCAAAAAAGATGTCTTACAATTTTGTGTAAAAATGGTTTTTGAGTAATTTAGGATTTCAATTATCAAAACACCTCCATTTTGAAAAGCACGATTGGATATAATCGCTTTTTTCTTAAAATATGTCATTGTTAGGTTAAAATTTATGTAAAGTTTAAACTCAATTGGTCAAACATTTCTCTAGATATGAATCATTTTGTAAAAAAAAAAA
>JAGFPH010001224.1:73697-94208 GCA_018207615.1 Philaenus spumarius | reverse complement strand
GGGGGGGGGGGGGGGGGGGGGGGGGTGATGGTTAATATTGATAGTTAAAATGTTGTCTTACCTTGTGTTATTTTGTGCTTGAATGGACTGTACAATATGAAACAAAGATAATTTGGTATAAAATGAGTAAGTTTGTTGTTCAGCTATATACCCTGTGTTTCTGAAAGTTTATTTTGTTTTGTCGAGAATGTTTGCTACCATTAAATGGTTGATTTTCAGTGAATAGCGATTTTGCGAAATAGAACGTATAAGTTTTGTATCGGAGTTTCTTTTTCCTATTTTACTGATAAATATAATATAAAACAACAGAACAGTCAATTATCCTTCTGTTGTCTTATAAGACTGAAAGTATATTATCAGTAAAAAGAATTGTAATTGTTTATTTGTTTGTAGTTATGTTATTTAAATACAGTATTAAACTGTAGTTTTAAAAAATATAGTAACTACGAGGGAACATAAGATATGAGTGTGCATGTTTATCTTAAGTGAACAAATAAGACAGTACCATGAATATTTTTGAATTAGTTTTTTTAGATTTTACTTTATAAAATTTTAATTGACCTTTCAAAAGACATGTTTAAAAAAATTATATTGAACAGTTTGAGTGTATAACATAATTAGATAATAAAGATAATTTACAGTTCTAAATTATTGGCCCTTGATTCATAAAATATGATCCTGTAAATAATTAGGAGCAATAGTTAATGGCTCAATTTTAAATCCTGTAAATGTGACACTAAAAAGCTCAATTTTAAATACTGCCAATGCGATACCAGAAAATTCTATTTAAATTCCGCTAATGTGATAAAAGATAGCTCAATTTTAAATACTGTTTATATATTTTTTATTTGGGTTCTTATTTTGATGATATTTAAGTTTTAAGACATTAATGTATAAAAAATGTTAGACATGAAGTGTTTGCTCAGATGGGGAGAAATAACTGATCTTCATTAAAATGAATTACTTCATTTAGTTCTGTTCATTCCTGCATTACAAGTTTAGAAATTTTACTCTTATTGGATCTTCTAACAAAGTTTTTTCTCGGTGAAACCTTCCTGGCAGAGTATGTATTTGGATCTCTACAAATTTAAGTGAAACTGGAGAGCTACATGCCTGTCTTACTAATGGAATTTAAAATTCCCTTTATTTAACCCACACAACTCTTCATGTCTAATATTTTAAACTATAATTTATTTTGCCTGTTTTTTAAACTTGTATTTTATAATATTTTATTTTGTTTAAAAAAAATGTCATTAATAATTAAGCAAACGTTTGTAATGTTTGTCATATCTTTTGTTCCGCCAATTATGTTATACTTTAAGTATTTTGTTTTTTACCATGATTATTTTTAGTTTTGTAAAAATGTTGTAAATACGTTCCTATGCATTTTCACTGATGATGATTATTATTATAATGTTTGTTTAAGCGTTTCTTACGTTATTAAAAGTTGTTTTTTATTGAGTTGAATTCATTTTGTTTTACTTAGAAAAATCCTAAAAAGTAGTGTTAGTACAAGAACTTAACCTTAAAATTCTTTCCTAAAGCATTCTTTATCCTTCATACTAATTAATAATTTAAGCAACTAAAAAAGTGATCTAATGGTAAAATTAAAAAAAAAAACTTCATATATTATACTGCCTTCCATTTTTGTTTTCCCAATATCACCAGAACGAATTCAGATATTGATACTGCCGGAAGATGTATACTATTAATTTGAATTCTTCACTCAATGATTGGCTTAGGTTAAATAACAAAAGAACTTTTACCCAAAATTGACAAAAGACAACATTTTACCTCTTGTAGATCAATTGTTACATTGGGTGAGAAATTGATCGAATAAGTGGAATAACTAAAGTACTTAAACATGATAATTGGAAATTAACTAAATTGGGGAATGTAAGGTAAATTTCAACTATATAATATATAAAAGCCAAATACCACTCACTGACTCATCACGATTTTTCTCAAAAACTACTGAACGGATTGGAACGAAAATTGGTAGTATGTAGCTTCCTCTAGGCCATAGGTGCTCGTTAAGGGGGTTTGGGGGTGTCAAAGTTACTAAATCGCGATTTCTCCAAAACTACAAAACGGATTGGAATGAAATTTGGTATGTAGCTTCCTCTAGGGTCCTTGGTGCTCGCTAAGAAAGGTTTTAAAAAAATTGGAAATTTTAGGGGGGATTTGGGGGGTCAAAGTTTCTAAATCACGATTCCTCCAAAACTACCAAACGGATTAGAATGAAATTTGGTATATAGCTTCCTCTAAAGCCATAGGTGCTCGCTAAGAAAAGGTTTAAAAAAATTCAAAATTCTAGGAGGGGTTTGGGGGTGTCAAAAGTTACTAAATCGTGATTTCTCCAAAACTACCAAACGGATTGGAATGAAATTTGGTATGTAGCTTCCTCTAGGGTCCTAGGTGCTCGCTAAGAAAGGTTTTCAGAAAATTCGAAATTTGGGGGGGTCAAAGTTACTAATCACGATTTCTCCAAAAGTACCAAACGGATTGGAATGAAATTTCGTATGTAGCTTCCTCTAGAATCCTAGGTGCTCGCTAAGAAAGGTTTTAAAAAAATTCGAAATTTTAGAGGGCTTGGGGGAGGGGTCAAAGTTAATTAAAAAAAAATTGAACGTATTGGAATAAAATTTGGTAGGTAGCTCCTCTAGGGACTTAGTTGCTCGCTAAGAAAGGTTTTAAAAAATTCAAAATTTTAGGAGGGGTTCAAAGTTACTAAAAATCCTCATAAGAAATACATAGTGTAATATATTAATTGATATATTTTTTTGTTAATATACATTTAACTTTGATTTGTTTATCCTTCAAAGCCGGATCGGGCAGCTAGGTATTTTATATAGAAAACTATGTTCAAATATATATATATATATACTAGCTGACCCGTACGGCGTTGCCCGTGGTGGTTGGTATTTTCAGTCTTATTAACGTACTTGTATTCTTTTTAAGTGTTCAGTCAGTGAGTGGTATTTGGCTTTTATATATATAGATATTAAATAATAAAAGCACTATTGTCACAATAATAAAAGATCTGAAATTATGATTTTAGTAACTTTGATCCCCCCAAACCCCTCCTAAAATTTCGAATTTTTTCAAACCCCTTCTTAGTGAGCACCTATGGCCCTAGAGGAAGCTACATACCAAATTTAATTCCAATCCATTCGGTAGTTTTGAAGAAATCGTTTTTTAACAACTTTCATCCCCCCAAAACCCCCTAAAATTTCTAATTTTTTCAAACCCTTTTTTAGTGAGCACCTACGGATCTAGAGGACGCTACATACCAAATTTAATTCCCATCTTCGCTAGTTTTGAAGAAATCGTTTTTTAACAACTTTCATCCCCCCAAACCCCCCTAAAATTTTGAATTTTTTCAAACCCTTTTTTAGTGAGCACCTATGGATCTAGAGGAAGCTACATACCAAATTTCATTCCCATCCATTAGGTAGTTTTGAAGAAGTCGTTCTTTAATAACTTTGATCCCCCCAAACCCCCCATAAAATTTCGAATTTTTTCAAACCCTTTCTTAGTGAGCACCTATGGCCCTAGATGAAGCTATATACCAAATTTCATTCCAATCCGTTCGGTAGTTTTTGAGAAATCGTGATGACTCAGTGAGTCAGTGGGTTTTCGCTTTTATATATATAGATATCTATATAGATTGTCAATTAAGCGAATTTGCACAAGACAAAATATTTGAAAATTTTGACTTCATAATTAGTTTAAGGAAATTACTTTTTCGTTTATTCAGCAAATCGCTACTACCAAGATGGGACAGTACAGCAGCAGTCTGTAGAAAACGTTAAATGACTGCTATTGTCAAGTTGTAGCCTACATTATATTGAAAGACTTATTTTTCTGAGAACTATACCACAAACCAGAACTGGGTTTATTTATAATAGGACACAACAAAATTTAGATTAAAATACACAGTAGTCACCAAAATTGCAATATGTAATTTTAAAATTAAACCATGGTGATACTAGCTCCACATTCTTATATTACACTAAAAAATGTTAAACATTACCGAGATTAATGATTACAAATTTGAGAATTGTAATGTAATTTATGGGCGTGTACAGTATACTCACTGATTTAGAGATTAGAATTCCACTCAATGGAAAGCTTTTAACCAATGGGCAGAGAGGGGACCACGGCTCCCCTATTTCCCGCGGGAAGGAAAATATTATTAATCATAGTCAGATATTTTTCTTTAAAGAGATTAGCACTAAAATACGTTTTAAATGTTAGTTGCCGCTTGATTTTACATATACTTATTTTATTTTGTACAAGAGTTCAAGCATGAGCTGCTGGGTCACTACTTGGTGCAGCCTCTATAGGCGTGTTATAGGTCTTTGTGTATTCACTGACGGTGTAAAGGTACAGACTCAATGCTTGTGGGTTAATATTTCACCTGAACAGCCAAATTGACTTCCCAAGTTTTCTTTCGGAGGTCAAAAATATCCCTGGACTATTTTTGCCGAAGTAGGGGAGGGTACTCCTTAACACGTTCACTGCTACGCAAATTTCGTATTTGCTATGCTAGGAGCTGTCCTTTAATTTTGTATAGTTATAGTCTAAATGAGTAGAAATTACTTTATTTTCGAACCTTTCTACTTAATAATCACTAGTATTTTAAAGCGGACGCACATGTGCGTCCATTGCATACAGGTTTAAAATTAACGTGCGAAACACGCAATGCATTATGTATTGAAAGCACTCCTAATACGGGGATTGGCGTGCAAAGCACGCAATGCATTGTGTATTGAAAATATTCCCAATATGGAGATTGGCGTGCGAAGCACACAATGCATTGTGTATTGAAAACACTCAGAATACGCGGGTTGGCGTGCAATGCACTGTGCGTCGGCCACTTCTCATAGTGTTCAGTGTCGAGCTCACATGTGCGTCCTTAGCAGTGAACGTGTTAAGCCCCATAACCCGGTCTAGCCCCCCCCCCCCCCGCTAGAAAATATATGGGTGCCCATATTTAACCTATTTAATTTTAAAATTACCAATGATTTTAGACAGAGTAAATATAAATAGCAATTTGATGAAATATTTTACTAGTATAATAACATATTGTAGTAAAACTTAACATGATGTAGTTTAATATCATTTTCTAGATTAAATACAAAACCGTTTTAAGTAAATCATCTAGGACCAAAGTCGATCCGGATTACCCACATAGGCAGTTCTAGACTAAATTTTCTTGGGGGCTAATCGATACTAGCGGGATATTATTCTGCGAGTATCACATACCCCTTCCTAGTTGTTTGAGATCGTAATAAATACCACCATTATTACATTTACAGATTTATTTTCACAAACAAGTACCAAAAATGGAAGAGAAAAAATTACAGACTAAATGCATATGCATTAAAAATTATAAAAAAGCAGTAAAATAACAATAAAATTGTAAGTCATTCCTAAAACTAAAAGGTAAGCAAGTCTATTTTAAGTGTAATCTTCTTGGTTTAAGATAAAATCTTTCGACAACACCATGACTACTTATGTTTTCTTTTAAGAGTCCTTTTTCTTCACATAGAAGTGCGGGGTTTGAAAACCTATCCTTGGTCATTGAGGTCCTAGCCAGTTTTTTATACTCCTTATTGCTGAGAAACTCCTCTTGCATGACGCAGACCTAATGGGAATGGTTGCAACAGTACTCAAAGCTTTGAATAAGTTGGGAAATGTTTCTTGTTTATTTTTTAATATTTTCAAATTTCACTTTCTTGTTTTTCTCAAGGTATGAAGTTGATTTTGTAGAGTCGATAATACAGTTTTTAGCAATAGATATTTCCGCTTCTTCAAAATCTAAATCAAAGAAACCATCAACAGCATTAGCTAGTTCTAGTAATTAATTGTTCATTCAACCGATCAACTAGCCATTCAGAGACAACATCTAATACTCTGAAGTAAACGTTGGATTTCCAATAGTTTCTATCACTTTCATTTTTTTACTCTGTTTCTAGGCTGTGAGGATTTGAAACACAGTTGACATAATACCAGTGTTCTTTAAAAGGACATTTTCTATCTTTTTCCTTTTAGTGTTTCTTGGGTTTTTCAGGCAGATCATCTTTACATTGCTGTATTTCTAATCTCAAAACATCCTTGACACAATCAAAGTGCTTGATTAACTGTTCACAATTCTTGTACCGACAATTTCACATTGTAGTATTCTGTGCACTAGTTTCAAACGGCCTTTTCACCAGGAGTAGATCTGTGGCTTTCTTTAAAAAAATTTGATGAGAAGGCCTTAAAAAATGGACGTACAAGGCCTCAAGTCCATTGAATAGCACATTTGAGCTTTCAACATGTCTACAAAGATTTGTAACAACTAAGCCGACTTTATGTGCATAACACTGGAAAAAGATGCTGCTGATGGATAATTTTCTCTCATTGTGTCATCATATGTTTGAGCTACAAACTTAAGGTCACGTAATCCTAAACCTTGAAGAATATTTAAAACTATGATAGCCAATTCTTCTGCATTACAGTCACAGAACAGTCCTTAAACAATAAAAATCTCTCATGGGGGACAATTTGATTCCCTATTGGGTTCATGCCAAGTTTGAACTCAATCAGTCAAACATTTCTCTAGATATGAATTATTTTGCAAAAAAACAATACAGCATTATTGGACCTATGTTTATTGGAACTTTTCATCTTATTTTGGTGGGGAATCACGCTCTGAATTCTTGGAACCCTTTTTCTGAACACCTGTATATCAGATGTATAAATGATTTAAGGATATTTAAAATTTTATAAAAATTTAGGGCTTAGCCCCCCCCTCCCCCCGCCGCCTACGATTACCCAGTGAATGCAGAAAAAAACAATAATAGGCCCTGAAATTGACAAACCATATTTTATTGCACCACAAAACCCAACAAATAATGTATCATCTATTGTTCCTAATTTAGCATCTTTTGCTTTACTCAGATTAGCTAAACTATCCCGTGAAATTATTTTGAAACAAAAGTTTCTAATATTGTTACTATTTTTCTTCCCGTCAGAGACTGCCAAAATGCCTACTCCGAACTAAGTACCAACCTTTTTCAACTGTTCATTTTTATCTATTCTCTGTAATGCTTATATTTTCCTTGAAATTGTCACAACATTTATACAGAATCCATTGCGAAAACGCTTTTGTTTTCAGACCATAAGAATCTAAATACTTAATTTCTTGAACAGATGTATACAAACCTAACATCAATTACTGCTTTTGTTTTAATAACATTGTCTTTGTTTTTAACTTTTGTTCATATATTTTTTTCTTCAGCCTCTTTGTCTGTCAACAATAATCTTGGAGGTTCCATTGTTGAATATTAGGATTAACACAAAAAACTGATCATGAGTGCACACATGTTTATTTTATAAAAAAAGGTTTATAACAGTAATACAATTAATTATGAATTAAGAGGGGAGACCTGAGAGACGATTCATGGACGGAGGCATTTGGATCGGGATAGCGGTGACTACCCGCGGTCGTTGAGATGCTCTGGCCAATGAGTGAGCAGTCGGGCCAGAGTTTTTGCCTGAATGAAAGGATTTTTTAAATATTTTTTGAGGTTACCATCTTATGATGAATATCTTCATTATAAGATGAGTGAGATATTCATCATAAGATGGTAACCTCAAAACTGGCTCTGCCAAAGAAGTAGCTAGTTTTCTCTTTCAGTCAAGTAGTTTTGTACACACAAATTTGAACCCATGATCTAAAAAATAATTCCAAAGTCCTTAAGTAGTGTACCAATTAAGTTATATCTTCATTTACAGTTTCAGCTTTTTATCTATCCTATTCTGTTTGTTTTGTAAGTGCTAAATTAAAATGGGAATTTTTATCGAGCAAATGTCACCCTTCACAAGCAGGCTACTACAAAAGTTAACAAAAACATTCAACTTTCAAAATAAGATTTAAATTAATTTCTGGCTGTGAGGAATTACGTATTATTGTGTTTCTACTACTCTACTCTGTAAAGGATTTTCTGGAGTGATTGTAGTTCAGCGTACTCTACTGCTGGGTACACATATGTTTGTGAATTTTATTCAAATGTTAAGTGCTAATAATGTTTGAGTTGTTTTAAATACTTTATTGTTTAAGTTTTATAATTTTATTTATTTATTGATTTTTTAACATTGATTCTGCTTTTGTGATAGTGATCAATTATGATAATTTGACTTGGCCAAATAATGTAATTTTGTAAACAGCTGTAATAAATTGAAAGAAGAATTATATTACCTTTTTCAAAACTGGTGGTTGCATAGTTAATCCTCAGTCCTTGAAGGATATGGAATCTGCAATAAATGCTAACTATTAAGGAGATTTATGCTTAAATATTGCTTTTGATCTAAAATAAATTCTAACGTTTTGTTTATTCACATTACTTTGTTTCTTTAAAAAACAATTAAAACTCAAGAGTGAGATCACATTAACTGCGTAACATATGTCAACAAATATTAGAGGTACAACATTTTAATATCTCACTTCCTAGGCACGGAGTTAATTAAGGTTATTAATAAAATTGAAAGAAAATCAAATTTCCGACAATGAAACGTTTTTGATACAGCAGCAGCTTATTCTGAACAGATAGCTCCGAATTTCTCCCCAACAGCAAGTGCATGGAACACATACTGCGGCCAAGTATCTTAACAGCGGCCAAGTATCTTGACAATGGCCAAGATCGGAGATGGTGGAAGTTTGAGTAAGATCCTGACCAACAAAAACTGTAGCATATTATTAACATCGGGCTGTTGGCATCACCTGAACCTGAAATCCTGCTCCAACGAAGTAAGTTTCTTATTGTTGTACAGTCTGGTGGTCTAACTGAAATTCAATTTAATATAAAGTACAGTTGATTTGTTATGAAACTCTGAACTAAAGGGTATAACTACTACTACCCTTTAGTACTGTGCAAAACGGACATGTTTTGCAAATATTAGCTTCATAATAATGTTTAGCGTTATTCAGTAGTTATCCAAAATATTACGGAATGGTAATTTAGGAAACTGATTTTGTATTTCATCTTTGAAACTACATTGGACTTTTTCGACAGATTATAGAATGTAAATTGTGTTTCGGTAGCTTGTAGTGCATGTATGTCAAAATGAAGGAAAATGGTTGCAGTCATCCAAACAGATGTATGTGCTACACTTGCTGGCACAAAAGGAACCCTGAACTCAAGTAGCATAGGTGCAGTAATTACAATAAGCAGGCAGCTATAAAAGCCAATATGGATCCACAAATCTCTTTATAACTGGTTTGGGTATGCCAGTTTGTGCAAGATCTACTGTCAAGCAGATTCGTCTGTGTTCCTGAATATATGAAGGAATAAAAGTAAATGAGATTATAATCTAGGGATAAGCGAATTGAAACTCTAACAGTAGGACCTGAGCTTGCCGTATATCAAGAGAATATGGAAAGGAAAAGGTAAGATGCTTGATCAGGACACTTACCCAAATGAAGATAGGTCAGAGACAGACACATGAATTTGTTGACAGTATGTATAGATAGGTAAGACCACTGCTGGGTCTTGGCAGATCAGAGTTCTGTTCCACAAAACTACAACACTATTAATTTAAAATAATCCTGATAACTATGATCTAATAATATAGTGTTCTAAAAAACAACTCGCTTTTCTTGTATCTTTTACCAATAATTTAAATAAAAAAAAGAGAAGTCTTGTTCACTGTTGTGAGTAAACGACTTTATATCAAAGACCACGAAAGAATACTGTTGAGGGACGGGCTTGTGTACACCGAGACCTTGAACGCTCCAATCGCCTTAGTGCGACGTTGTCACGTTCTTCCCACGCTTCTAACTGGATGCGGCTGACCCAACGCATTTATAATTCTTTAAACTGTGCGCTCAAGCCTCGAGCGGTAAATACCAGGAGTGTTCAAGGCTAGTAGATATTGCAAAGCTGCGCGCCCATTATATTGGCCGCCACGTAACGGTATTCTTTAGTGGTCTTTGATATAGTAAAACAGCATCAAAAGAGGATGCAATTTTACTGCAAAATATTGATAGCAAAAAAAGTATTTTATTTAGTAGTCGGTGATAAACTTAAAAAAGCTCTAAAAGCCAGGGCTAGGAAAGAATTATAAAATATTGGGTGGCCAGTACCCAACCAAAGCAGGAGTATAAAAATCTGTTGCTGTGCCTCATGGCACGACTTCAATTAGTTTGATAATGAAGCCAAAACCAAATACTTTAAACAATTATAAACAATAAACTATTGTGGCTTAACCTAAAATGTTTATTGAATTCAAATTTGTTGTTATATTACTTTTTGTGGCCAGAGCCTAGAAGAGAGGTTGGTATTGGAACTAGTCTTAGCACCTCTGCCGATGGGATTGGTGGAAGATATATGCTGTTCAAAGCGTAAAGATAAACACTAAGTAGCAATATCTGGGTCAAAGCTATCATGAAAACAATTACATGAGGAAAGGATCTTCGGGACCTTCTTCGCTTTGAAAAAAGGAAACGTTTGATGTTTGATGTGAACTAGTTCATGAGTACAGGGACCTCATGGTTTAGGCGCAGTGTTTCATCGCATTATAACAACCCTCAATAATATTTCTTATTTTCAGAAATGTTTTAAGATTACCTAACTGTCGAGTGAAAAGAAAATAGGTACTTTGGAAAAGAACATCAATTCAGATTCTTTTGGAAGGAAAATGGAAAAATGAAATAGAGGTAATGAAAACAGGTAACATACAAATTAATTATATTTATTGTTACAAGGCAACTACATAAAGCATAGGCAACAATATTTGGAGTTTTTAATCAATCATAGCTACATAAAACAGTAACAAGAGTTATTAACATTTAACAGAAAGCAAGTTTTGTACGTATGGAAGCAAACATTGAGGCAGCACCAACAGGTAACGATCAAGAACAACTCTCTTATATATCCGACTAATAAACAACATTTCTATTCTTGCTTCTAAGTTACAGTTTCACTAATTGACTAAAGTAAAGAAGGCACCTAAATTATTATTGACAATATAAACGTTTTGTTGTTTTACAACCGTTAAAATATTATACTAATAATGATTACATCTACGTTAAAATGAAAGTCAGAAAATTGTTGTTAATTCACTAGCCAGAGCTTTGATTTATAAAGTTATGTTTATAAATCAAGTAAATTTCAAAAGTTTTTATAGTACATTATAAAATGTATTTTAAACTTTCTACTACAGTCTGGGGCAATATTATTTTCCAACCCAGTTCTAAGTTTTCAAAAACTGTGATGTACCCAAATAAATGTGAAGTACATCTTAATCGCATATATTAAACTTATAAACATAAACTGCATTCAACAGTTTTTAACTGATTTATGCAACGCAATTACCGATACCAGTTACTATCCAATGAGCAGGGTAAAAAATAGTTTTAATTTGATAACCACTGACAAAAAAAGGTCTCAATTTTGCTAGATGGGTTATGATTATGTAATTATTCCTATTCCGGTCTAATTGGGACCAAAAATGCTGAAACTGAAGGTTTGTTGGATTAAAATTAATTTGTGTTGTTGTTGTAGTTGCCATCAAACAATTATTTATAATTGTTTTGTCAATAACTCGGTTATACTTTAAGCTAAATAACTCATGCGTTTGTTTATAAAAAAGGAAATTATTTTGATTATAGGAAATTTTGTATAAAGATTCAAGTTATTCAAGGCCGCGATTTTGAAACTATTTAAAATAAAGTTTACGTTTTCAATACACTTGTAAAAAGTTAAATAATAAATACTTGTTCCTAATTTGAACACAATTATGTTCAACGTTACAATATTTAAACAAAGTACAAAATGGTGGATTGTGAAGTATGTTGATTTCCTCCTGGAACGCCTAGTATAAACTTAAGTTCAAAAAATCATTTTTTCCCTCCAACTAGCCATTTAAAAAAAAAAATAACATCATATAGCATCAGAAGAAATAAAGATAGTGACATTTTTTCAGAACGTTTCATGCTAATAAATAGTAGTTAAAAATCTTTTTTGATCTAACGCTTCCATTTAAAATGTTAAGAGTTTAATTGTACAGAAAAACTACAACGGACAAATCTTTTAAACTATAAAATACTGAACGAGTTGGTATCTTTATTTTTTAACAAAGAATAGCCAGATATTAGAAAAAAAAAATAAGTGGAAGTCAATTGCTTCAAACATCAAACTAATTTTTACTATAACTGCAAGAGTTGTATTTTAAGTAAGAACAAGTCAACCACTCTTCGCCAGCCCCCCACTACTCTGCCAGAAAGTTTCAACTCTCGGTCGGTGTTGGTTGTTTGGTTACACTGCATTATTTGCAGTCATGTCAATTGAAAGTTTCGCCAACTGTGAAATGCATTCATGAAATGCATGGTTTTTAAACACAAAAAACGTAAGCCCTGCTGGAATTTATCAACAAATTGTTAAGTGTACGTGTAACGAATGATGGAATTGTGCACAAGTGGTGCAGAATATTGAATGAAGGAAAGACAAATAAATGTTCATGATGAGGATCGATCTGAACGGCCTAGTGTGATGAGACAATTCGTTAAAACCAGCATTTCGCAATTGACAAGCTTTAACAAAATTTCCTTTAACTTTCAAGATAGGTAATTAATGAAATTGTTTCTGACAAACTTCAATACAACAAAAAAATTACAAGATTGCTCCCAAAAATAAGGCATGCCATTTAAAACCGCTGGCAGGGACTGTACTCAAGCGGTGCCATTCTGCTTCATTACAATGGCAAGGACAAGTTTCAATGGGAATTACTGAATCATCACTTCTACAATTCTGATTTAGCACTCTCAGACTTTTATCTTTTCCAAAACTTGAGGAATTTCTTGGTGGAAAGCGTTTGGAACCAACTCAGTAATTGATAACTGTTGAAAGAAACTCTTACTACTGGTTAAATGGTCAGATGACAGAGTTCTTTAATGACGGTATACAAAAGCTGGTGACACGACTTAACATTTAGACATTAGTGGTGACTACGTAGAAAAATAAAATAATGTTCATACTTTTATTTCCTGTAAAATTTACGTTCATAAATATTGCTTTTCTTGTTCTATTACAAAACGGTTCTTACTTAACAAAACAACCCTCGTATAATGGGACGGAAATCCGTGTAACCACATTCCAACTATTTTTCGCCCTGTTCAAAGAAATAAATTTAATTAATAAATCTTACACTACAATTACTTATATACATAAACATTTAATAATACATAAATCACAATAAAAATCAACAGAATACAATAACCAACATTACAGGCTCTTATCAATAACATTTTGTTGAAAAAACAAGCAGATTTCAACATAACAAATTTCTATTTTTAACAAATCCTTTCTACATTACAAACAGTAAATTTAAACAATAAATGGAGGCTACATTTATTAAAGTACTATTTGTTAAATGTAGCCCCATATTGAATTTATCTACTATAAGAACGTTAGGTAAACTTAAACATGTTTTCTATTAATCTCATACTTATCATTTATGGAGTTCTTAAAGCAAGCTGATGAATCTGATAATTTTTGTGCTAATCATAGAGGATTGTTTTTTAGAAACTATCGGGCACAAAAATTATTGTGACTTTTTCTGAGAAAATTCATAATCTGACAAAGAATCTGAACAGCTGATTTTGTTTTTTTGACATCCATGGGGTTGTACCCTAAAGCTCAAATTGTAAATCAGGGGTCTCAACTACTCTCTATGAATAAATAAGAAAAAAGTTATCTGAATCTGAATTGTAGAAAAAAGCCATGGATCCTTCATCAGGACATCACCCCGGCCCATACTGCATTGTCTGCCAATATGTTTTGGAACATTCACCATATAAACCCAAAGGTGAAATCAGTATTGAAAAGAACAACATTTGAGGTAGTTGAAGCGGTGGGAAAAAACCAACGGAGTACATGAACATGCTTTCTGAAAATGACTTCAATCATTTGAATATTGGAAAATATGCATGAAGGGGAGTATATTGCGGCAATAATGAAAAAGTTGTGAAGAAATAAAAATAAATAATTATATAGCACTAATGCGGTTATTTTTTAGCCATACCTTATATAAGCCCATAATCTCTCCCACTTCTAACTGAAGTTTACTTTCTAAGCAAGTAACGGTGTAAAGAATTTGTAAAAAAAGGAAAGTATAAATTAGAAGAATGCGATAAAATCTGATAACAGCAAACATGTTTAAGTTTATACAAAATGTCTATTTTTTTAGAAAACATTTACGGTAGAAATTAATAACACTTCCTCATAAACTTGGACATTTCAAAAATTATAGATAAATTAAAAAAAGTAAAGCAACTACAGATATGTACATACAAAAAATTATAGTCAAACAAATATATATACTGTATAACTAAGCAAACGAAAATAAAATTTTTTGATAACCTCACTTTTTTCATACTTTACCTAAGACCTTAACTAGACAATTACTAAGAGGGATTTATATTTTGATACCAATAGAATTGGTAAGCTAAGCAAATATTATATAACAACACTTTATTGAGTAGTTATTAACAAGTATTGAAGTATAGGATTAACTTTTGATATGATTTGAATAACAACGCTAAGGCAGTTGGTTACAAAATGAGCAAACATTTTCTCTAAGGTGTATATACAGAGAATATTTTCAACATTTCTCACCGGTACTTAATATTTAGCTTAGTATATGTAAGTTTCTAATCCATCATATACATTTAGGCTGTTTATAACTCAATCACTAGGTCTAATGCAATAATGTGAAAGAAGTACAATTAATCTTAAAGTTTGAAAGAATAAAGATAAAAACACATGAATGGTTAGATTAAAAGTCTTCTCTTGTAATTACATTGTAAATATTTGAAATATTAACTAACTGACATTTAAGTAGACTCTCGACTATATGGCCTCCGTCTTAGCCACAGCCCAACTTTCAACTAAACAAAAATAATACCTTTACAAATAATTCGCATTTTGAACATTAGCTTTCTTTGCTGATTGAATGCCCTCTAAGTAACCAATGTCAGCAATACGATTTGCATAAGAAAAACTTTAAGGTAATTTATACACAATACTTAACTGAAAACATACTGTTACAGATTTATAAATCTCTTGTTTTTGTGACAGTACTCGCACGTTAATTGCGAGCTCACTTAAGGAGTGATGTAGGCCACAGTCCGTGTTTGATTAACATTAAGACATTTATTTACTTTTCATAATTTTTGTGTTTGCTTCAAGGCAATAAGAATTATACAAACACTTTGCAATCGTGTAACTCAATACTGTACTTATAAAGTCAATAAAAAAATGTTATTCACCTCTGTGTTTGTTCACTTGAATCGTATATCCTCTGATTCAAATTTTATTTTTATCTTCACTCTGTGCTGTACAAATACAGTTTTAATTATTAAATGTGAAACACTGTAGTATTTTTCAAGTGCTATAAAGGTTATCAAACTAATTTGAACCATTAAACATCTTACGTATTGGCTTGACCAACTGGATAGTATCGATTATACTCTAGTTTGAATTGGTAGAGATTGTAGGTATACTATGGCACGTTTCTCACGATCAACTGCTAGCAACAACACATCACACAACTGTTGGACCACTACAAGCAGCAGTAAAAACCTAACTTAATGTAATGAAACACCACTATTGTCCGTTTACAGTTTAGTTGATAGCATGGGCAGGGATTGATAAATCTCAAATATATTTCTGTTATAAAATTGAAAAGGCAAGAAACTAAAACAAATTGTGTACCATTTCTGTTGGGTAACTTCACCAAAAGTTGATTGACATTTATCTTTTTCATTTTAATTGTTTACCAACAATTTGTTACTATGACCTAAGAACATAGCTTTTCAATGTTTTAACTGAAATGAATTTTTTTGAAGTACTACAAGTAACCACCATCAAGTAATACGTGGTTATTGATATTTTTTTAGAACAAATAACAAAACTTTTTTACAGTTGCAAATGAACTAATTCCTCTTTTTCCGACTTGGAGTGCTGTAATGTACGTAACCTGTTTTGTTCTCTCAGGAGTAAGTAAGGATGACCCGGAAGTTTGTTTTCCTATGAGTCCATGTACATTCAAACCATATTGTTAATTTCCTTAGAGAAAAACTTTTATTATTTGCTTGTCTCCATTTGCACACATTCTGTAGTGATATTTATAAACTAACTGACTGTCACAACTTGTTCGCTCTCTGTCAATTAGACAAAGCAAATATGTTCGCACATTAGTGTCGACCTCATTATTTATTATTGAAAGTGTTACTGTATGCTATTTAATTGTGTTGTGCAATCACTTTCCTTGTGTACATAATTAATTATAGTTTTACATAGTATCATAAGGGCAGTAGAATAATTAATTCTGTTATAAATATTGAAAAGGCCATAACAAATTCAATACATTTTATCGATGCCTATTTTTATTCTTGAAACATATAATACAGTATGCAATAAAATTTATTTGCATGTTTTCACTTTGAAATCTGTTTTAACACGTTTTCTGATTATATTTATTTTAATATATAAATAAAGTCCATACTCCTCAACTGGTTAATACTCCTACTTTGGGAGCAAGAGGTTCCTTTGGAGGTACACACAATTGGACCGTTCAGGGTTAAAACAAGAACAATTTCCCCTCTTGATGGACTCCAATGTAAATCATGGTGGTATTCAGTGTTTGTATAAAAATGTATGTAAATATTTTCCATCCTTATTCTTTCAAAGTTTAAGCAAAATATCCTTAGTTTTTTGTTAACATTTATATTTAATATTCTTACATAAGCTACACATTATCTCATATGATTGTAACCAATAGGCAACTGCTAATATTGTACAGTAAAACTATCAGAACTCAGAGTAACACATCAAAGGGATATGTAGCTTTATAGACTGCTGTTGATGTAGCCTAATACCAATAAACTAGCATGCCTACGCATTCAAGAAAACACGAAAAGAAAGTCACAGATTTTTACACGTAGAGAATTAATTGTACAGTAGAGCGTTGAAAATCCGAACTAATTGGGACCGAGGGAGGAACAATTTGTTCGGATTTTTGAACATAACCAAGAAAATACCATTTAGGTTAAAATATATGCCCTTTAATCGATTAAAGTGGTTAAACAGTACAAGCAGTAATGTAATTACAATACAGTATGTAAGACTACTTACATATTATGATTTAGATGTAATACATATTAAAAGTTCACTTGTACATTATAGTTAACACAAACGAAAAATAAAAAAAATAGTGTATAGTACACTACTGTACGTACAACACCTGTTATAATGATTACACAATGAGAAATGAATGAACTTTCTGTATGTTTACGCTGTTTGTTCATTGCTAGCGCTAAAGCAGCTTACTAGCGTGACAGTGAAAATACTGACAGCCAGTCTGCTGTGAGGGCGTGTGAGAGCAGGTATTAAGAAGCGTTTAAAAAGAGATAATAATGTCAAACTGTGATAATTGGAATTTACAAAAATGAAATTTTTGCAGGGGTTGCCTCGGAACGCGTTCGGATTATCAACGCTCTACTGTATGTGTTTTTCATATTTTAATTGTTTGCTTTTAGTTAATACATTTTTTACTACACGTGTGTATAAGTTTGTTTATTCAGTTATAGAGAACTCAATCATACTCGATTAGTTTAGAAATTTTTTTAAACCGATAAATCTGTGAAAATGTTTTTTTTTCTTTGAGTGTCATGGTAATAAATGAGGACTAAAACATCGACCTACAGAAAGAAGCAACCACGAGTCAAGTACATTAAATGATGCGCTAGTTGACAGCTTGACCTTGGCATGCGGAGGGGGGGGGGAAGAGGACTTAGTTCCCTCCCTGTGATAGCGCTTGTCATCGCCTCAAATTCATAACCGCATATTACTCTCGCTCTGCTATTAGAATTATTTCTCAATAAACTTGATTCGTGGAGTCTGATATAAGCAATTATTTTTCTTATACAATATTAATTGTCCTATTTTAACTGATAGCTATTGAACGTATATACTTTAATACAAAATTTGGCTAATTTCAAGTTATTCACACTTGTGTTTCAGGTAATCATGAGTTTTGACTTATAATGTAGCAATTTCATATTTTATTACTGTATTACACCATACTACTAAGAATGTAAAGAGCAGGTACTATTTCACTAAACAATTATCACCAAATTCTCTTCTACCAAATATTAATAAACTTGGTCGGCATTTCATTTTACATACAATATCTCATACCAACGCTATTATTCTTATAATATTAATATAATTCTACATTAAAGTTATGAATATTCTAAAATATTAACAGTTTAAAACTTTATAATACCTAAGTTTTAGAAATTAATTCACGCTGTGATCAAAAATTACTGCAGTGCCAAAATGTTTCCAATTTGGGCAACATTTGAATGGTTTTAATCCTTGCATTCAATGAGAAAATAAAGCAGGAATTTTACATAGCCATACTTTGATAACAGTTCGGGATATTTAAATCAAAATTGGTATTTTTCTTAGTCAATACTACTTGTATGTACAAACTCTTCGAAAATTTGGGGTGGTCAGGTAAACTAAGTTAGATAAGTGTATTGATTTGTTTAAGGAATAAAGTCTTTTGAAATCTGATGATTTCAATAAACCTTTATATAAGGTATATTCACTAATTTAAATTTAAAAAAATATTTTTGTTTTTAATATGATTAACCTCCAGAGTTGAAATGGCTCAACCAGGCAATGATAACCACCTAGGGTTTTCGCCTTTAAAAACCAAAAAAAAAAAAAAAAAAAAAATGAAATGGCTCAAAAATATATGGTTACTTACTGTTTTACTGTCAATTACCTACTTTGTATTAATAGGTTAATTTATAATTTAAATTCATCCATATGAATATCATAAAATATTTAACCTATATATCATACATACTACAGTAAATTTAAAAAGTATAATATCAACAATAAACGTAAATGTGGTGAAGATCGCAACTGGTAATCCAAAAATTTAATTTAGAAACCATTCTACTTAATTATTCAAAATAAAATATCAATAATTTTAATCCTATCCTTTTTTAAAAATTATTGTACTTCTAAATTTAAAAATTTTAGGCATTTGGAGGAATTTTTGATCACTGTTTACAACTATCGGTGAGTTTTTAGCACTACTTAAGCAAGTTTTCAACGACAAATATAAATATAAATTGTTGTATGCTAATAAAAAGTTATTTTAATTTAGTGCATCTACACACTGAACATCATACAAAAACTGTGCAAACATGCTCTGTTTATTGGGTACTGTAATGAATAAAAAAGTGTTTTTTTAGAAATATGATTTTAAATTTAAACGATTTTTAATGTCAAAAGTACTGAACATTCAATTTTATATAGAAGACTTAAAAACAGTGCAGTATGTTCTATTCAATCAACATCTACTGAAACGAGATGCTCCAGATTGTAAACACCAAAATAGTGTAAATGTTAGAGAGCCCAGTCTTTTACAGGCGATTCAAAATTGCATGGTAATATATTTCAACTTGATTTTGAGCTAAAAATAACAACAAATTAAAAGACAAAGCATTGCTACAGGTAAAAACAAACCAACTAAAGATCACAGCAGTAATCGTCTGTTAGATCATTGGTCTAATTAAAGATGTGACAGAGAGTGATAAGGTATTTGGGAGCTGCTAGATGAACCGGATGTTCACTAAAAGAGAGATGTTTGTAGCATTGTTTATATAGAAAATAATCTTGTGGGAACAGTACTGACACAAACAGAACACTCTTATACGCCCTTCTGTTTTTTACTTTCTCCCCCTATACCATAGTATATGGTATATGGTATTCGTCAAAATTTTTGAGTTTGAGTTTTTGGTGGAAATATCCATTTTGGGTCCCCCTGAACCTAAAAAAGTGGTTTTCGGAGTGATGTCTGTGTGTGTGTGTGTCTGTTATCAGACCTAGAGCCTAAACCAGTCGTCCGATTTTGATGAAATTTGGTATGGAGGTACTAATCCAAGGTATCTCCAGGCGGTTTTTTCATTTTTGTGAATTTTTGAATTTTAAGGGTAATTTTAATATAAAAACCCTTAAAATAACAGAAAAATCAACTTTTCTCAAAAAGGCTCTAACGATTTTGATTAAAATTTTATAGTTTATTAGGTACCTAAAGTACTATAAACTATAAAATTTTAATCAAAATCGTTCAAGCCGTTTTTGAGAAAAGTTGGGTTTTCCGTTATTTTATAGATTTTTATGGGAAAATTACTCTTAAAAATAAAAAAATTAAAAAGATTGGTATTTTGAATTATACTTATTTTTTTATTAAGTTCCTATAATGAGGGAGAAAGTATGTGTCAGTTTCCTGATATCGTTTATTTTGCACTGTGACACAGTTTACAAATTTCCGTTAAGATGTGTTTGTCACAGATTGTCACCTATTCTGCAACAGCATTTTTCTAAATTTCACTGATTATTGTATGTAGTGTATCCATTCTTAAGAACAGTGCTTGCC
>JAGFPH010001224.1:46417-73687 GCA_018207615.1 Philaenus spumarius | reverse complement strand
TGGTCCTTTATAAAAGTTAGTTGTTGGGAACAGTTTATAAATGTTATTATTTGCTCCCGTACATCACTAACCTGATCGATCGGTTGGATTTCATAGCTACCGGTACCTTTTGATATATCATCACCTTCAACATTAAAAGAGCTAAAGATTTTTTTTCTTTATTTTGAACAACTTATAATTTTCTGTAATTCATTAAATATTTTTAAATGGCTACCAATTTGGAATTGTTAAGTAAGAAAGTATAAGATTTTTCTTAAATTAGAAAAGTATGGTATAAAATATTCAAACAAATTTTGGTATCAATATTTATATTTGTTGAGGAGTTATATCTTGTTGTTGAAAAAATACAAAAATACGAACAGATGCAAATCAAAACATTTCTGGGCTTTGTAAAATAACTTTCCTTTAATTTTAGCGCTAAAATCAGTTCAAAATATTGTTTTGCAATTTTCAATCAACCTGTATATTTCGATCTAAGATTTAAAAAAATTTCACACAAAAAAGAGACAAAACAATACTTTTATAAACCTACAAGAACATCTATTATACATCTTTGTTTGCTTATAGAGGTTACACTAAAAGTGCATAAAGTTAAGGACATAGAAAAAAATAGTATTATTATAATTTTGTTAGCAAAAATATTCAAACATTAAGACATATGATTTCAATTTTCAAAAAACAAAAATATTTTTACTAAATACTTGATTTTTTCCTTTACAATATTATTTAAATTATATTACAGTAGAACCCCTCTTAACCGTCCTCGGATCAACCGGCCTATCCCATGGAACAACAGAGTTTTTTTCTCTTACAGATTATATTACTGTAACTGGCCGAAGTCTCAAACATTAATTGTTTTTATTTCCTGGAAAGTAAAGCTGGGTGACGCAACTTTAGGTGTGCAATGTGTATTGCGTTAGTGTTGTGGCAGACAGAACAGGGGAGGGGGAGCGTGAGTTTGATTCCCCTCTTGCTTCCGCGGCAACTGTATTTTTTCTTAGAATCAATTGACAAAGCGGCATCCTTTGTTTCCTTTTCTTCGTCTGTTGCTTTGTCGTAACCTTTACTGAATTTCGTGGGAGCAAAATATGTAATATTTGTAACATATTGAGCAGCAAAAAGATTCAACGGCACTAGACGTGATGAACTTACAAAAATGGAGAAACTTGGCTTTAAAAAATCTTTGAAAGTTAAAGAACAGAAAACAATAACTGATTTTTTGTTACAGTACATGTAAATTCAGTTTTCAAAGTTTATGAAAGTTTAAAATGTTTAATTTGTTGGTGTTTGTTTATGTATGTTGTACATACAATAAAATGGGTTGCAATGACGTCTCATTTGATTGTTTATTTAGAAAATATGTAGGTTATTTTTGAACAAAAATCTATTTTTTACGGGAACCTCGGATCAACCGGCCAAAAAGGTCCCGACCAGACCGGTTAAGAGGGGTTCTACTGTATACTTGATTCGTCGTGCTTGTTTTGAGATGTTTAACTAAGTAGAACAAAATTAAATTTAAGTAAATTTTATTTTAATGGTAACATTATGGTGTGAATATCTTTTTACTCAATCGAAAATGGAGGCCGAAAGTTTTAAATTTCCAAAATCATAATAGACGTAATTGTGTATAATTTTGTTCGGTTTAAAATCAATACAGTAAGACACTGTCAATTTGGACAATCAAATGATAGTGCTATGTATGTAAAATTCAGGGAGGTAAAATCGAATAAAATACATTTCGAATGCAATGTTTTCTTATTCTTTCATAAATGAAAAATCTTAACAAGAAAACCTTTAACTTTCTTGCTATACACAAGTTTTTATTTACTTTATACAATACTTCATTTTAATATGGACAGACTATAAGCCCAATTAACCCAGGTCTAACAGTGTGTAAAAATAATAATTTAAAGGCAACTTTTCCAAACATAACCTAATATAAAATGTGGAGTTTCTTTCAACCATATACTAGGTACAGTTGGAACTCGTAGATTTAAAAACTGATGATACATCTTCTCTTTTTATTTTAATTAAATTAATAAAAACATGTTACTCTGCATCCTACTGGACTTCCATAAAAACAATAATACAAGTTATAAAGTACGTATACATCGGTCATGAACTCTAATCTTACTTTACCATACTTTCTGCGTCTTAGGTCGTGTTGGTGTACGCCTCCATAAGTTCCAGAAAGTTCTCGTCCTCTATTTGTAAGTCGACATTGCCGATTATTTCCATATAATCTCGGTCCCCAATCCCGATATAACTATGGACAGACACAACTTAGTCAAAATTTATTTTAAAACACATAATTTTTTCTCGCTATTGACGTTTGTTGTGTCTGTTGTTGCGAAAATGCATGTTCCGATTGGACTAGTTTAAGCCAAGCGGAACGTACATTTTACACAACGCATAGTTTATCAGGGATAAAGGAAAGAGAACACAGAAACTCCCAGATCTTGTGGCAAAGTAAAAACTAAAAATTTGAATCGTCACACGGCAACACTCTCACATTCATACTCGGTTTCGAAAATTTCCTAAATCTCAAACTGTATTTTAATTTAGGAAAAAGGAGAAGAGTGGAAAAATGGACACAACAAATTTCAATAACAAGACAGAAAATATTGATTGCTAATACTATATTATGAAATTAAGTACAGTACATTCTACACACTAGATATAACGGATTGCACATAAATTTAATGGAAAAAATTAACAAAGCTACACAATATACATCAAATAAGTCTAATATTAAATTGACTTTTAATAGAAACTTAATTAAGAATACACTTTCTAAAACAATATAAATTGTATTAGTATTTTATTTATAATAATAAAATAAAAGTAAAAATGGTTTTTCACTTAATGCAAGTGCTGTATATATATACAATTTAGGTGAATGTTATAAGCCTAGTAAGGCATGATATTGAGCATTACGTATAAAGTATTGTGCCCTTTTATTTTTTACAGCCACATTATTACAAATTTGTGCTTTATATGAATTTGTTTTTATATAAAAAAAAGTATGTTCATAACAAATAATTAAAACAAGACAAATTTCTAACAATGATTTTTGAACAAGGTAAAATCAAACCTAAAGGTTTATCTAACCAGGACATACACTACCTGAGTCAATTTATAGGTCGCTTTGGTTCCTTACTAATCTTACAGCATAAAACAAAAATATAGTAAATCCATAGTGTTTGGAGCTCGGCTTTTCCAATGCAAGCTTAGTGTATTGGTGAATGCGACACCAATAATTTTCAATCTTCACCATCAAACATATTAAATCAGTTGATTTTATTGAGGTTGTCAAAGTTGGTTGATTGAGAGTGATTCATACTTAGTAGGATTGTGCGAGAATTACTTTTTGAAATCAGCAAGTTTTTAACACTAATTAAACAAACTGAAAAGATGTTAAGTGTACAGGTGGCAATGAAAATTAATTGTTTAAAGTAGAAGTGAGAGTAGATCTTTAGAGACAAGAAGGTACAGGAGTTAAGACAAGAAATTTTAAGTAGTGTTTTAAATCATTGAAAGAAATATGTTTATGAGTGCACTTATTAAGGAATTAACCTCTTTAGATGTGCTAGTGGGTTTAGAAACATAATTACAAATATATTAAATATTGGAGGTATGCAATTGAATGGTTAAATATTGATTAATGGAAGGAACCTGTACACTACATAGCAAAATATATACATTTTTACTTATTTTACTTATGACCCTAGCATATATAAAACAGGCTTAAACCATAGTAAAATTAGATATCCTTCTTGAGTAGATGGGAAAACATCTGCTTACCTTTTTCATTTTAATAAAGAGTTTATAAAATACTCTAAAAATAAAAATCAAGAAATTTATGGCTTAGTAGAGAAAGGTACAACAGAGAAATTAATCATATATTCTGTTCAACTAGATTTAAATGATATTTTCTCACTAAACTGAGAATTTAAAATCATGTTGAATGCGATTGGTGAACGACCAGTGTGGTTTACTACATTAGCAACATGTTTTTACAAATTATATTAATTCAAATACTAGCAAATTTTGTAAAATAAATAAATGCATAGTTGAAATTTGTCAAGTTTTAAAGAATTACAACATTAAGAGGTTTCTAACAAGTGAAAATAATCTCTCAAACATAATAAATCACAACCAGGATAAAATATCTCGGTTTATACTATCATCTTGCGTATCATTCTTTACTTAAATATATATTGTTTGGAGCAGCATTCGTAATACTAAGATGAGTAAACTTTTATTTCCATCAAACCTTTAAAAAATATAAAATATAACCGATTGTAGACAGTAGAGTGATGATTATCTAACCTTTTAGTTTAGTTTTCACTTAAAAAAAAGCACAGATCAGAGTGGGGAGTAGACTAGCACCATTTGATGACTTCGGAGTAGTTGTGTCCATTTTAACAGCCAATGAGAACGAGACTGATGGACGTCTTAGAGAAAGAGGTAAAGGGACAGGTGTTAAAGCGTGCTTTATTACGGTCTAAGAATTAAAAGAATACAGATGTATGCCCATGTCTATGTTAAAGGATGCCATGACTTTGTAAAAGTTAAGAGTTATATTGTTGGACAGTGCAAGCAACAGCGAAAGACAAGAAATTTGTATCTGCAAGTATTTATAGACAATTACTATATATTTTGCTTTAGTCAAATGTTTGTATTTTTATATAAATATGTTATTTTGTATTTCGAATGTTTAATCATAGGAGCAAAGTCAGCGTTCCATTAAATGATTGTGTCATTTGCTGTTGAAGCCTATCACTCTATATTTCCTACTAAAGTACTTCTCTAGTTAAACAAATTCACGAAACCTGAGATCAAAATAAAACTTTTACAAAATAAAGATTGGTGTAGAATCACTTAAAAGAACAAAGGTGACTGACATTAATAATATGTTATTATTAATAACAATAATTTTGTAAGGAATTTTTTGATGGTACCAACATGAGGGGAGTTATTTCAAATGATTTTTAATAAAATAAAACCATAATTTTTTTTGTAAGGAAACTATTTATTACATTTTTTAAATAACCTTGTTTGTTAATAACTTTATCTTCTGTTATGAACAAGAATTTACTCTTCTCACATTTACTATACTCAATATTAATATATTATTTTTAGGAATGTGTATTATAATTATTTAGATACATAAAAGTTATAAAAGTCTAGGTAAATAAGCCTCCCGAGGTCGGTTGTTTCTGATGGGTTAGTAAAAAGAGTCCTAGGACAAAAAGAATCTCCAAAAATATTATCAATAGGATTGTAACTTGAAAAAAAACCCAAAAAGTACCGCTATACTGATGAAATAAAAATTACATTTCATATTTGTTTGATGATGACAAAATTTGCTTTCATTTAAAAAAAAATCGCACGAAAATCACCCTGGTAGATCTCCAGATATAGGTCTCAATAGGGTTTTAACCTAAAACCAAAAAGGTGCCCTTGTAAATATACCGATGAAATAAAAATGACACAATTTTCTTTCATTTATAAGCAAATCACACGAAAATGATCCGGTAGATCTCCAGTAAAGTAATAGGTATTAATAGAGTTTTAACCTAAAACCAAAAAACCCCAAAAAGTGTCCTTAATAAATGTAACGATGAAATAAAAATGACATTTCATAATATTTTTACTATGACAACATATGCTTTCATTTAAAACAAATCGCAAGAAAATCAGCCAGGTAAATCACCAGAAATAGGTATCAATAGAGTTTTAACATTTTCCGTGCTGAGCGTGGTTAAATACGTTACTCCCAATGCTATGGCATGATATACACTATGAATGATTAGCAAGATGGCGCCCAATTTGAACAATCGCAAGTTGCTTAGTAGTCGCTATTTTCCTAGGCTAATGGACCTGAACTCGTAGAAGGGTTCCTACCAACTACACAGGTAAAACAAATTGCTCTACGCAACGACTAAATCCCCTTTTTTCCAATGTAAAGTGAATGGAACAGGTGAGGTTAAAACCGCACCAGTCACAGGGAAGAACAAGTTTTGCGGGTTTAACCGTGTTCAGCATTGAAAGAAATGTTTTTATGTTTTTAGCTAACCTAAAAAAAAACCAAAAAAGGTGCCCTATGACATTTTTTTCATTTAAAACAAACCACACAAAAATCGGCTTTGTAGATCTCCAGAAATAGATATCAATAGGGTCATCAAACGTTTAACGCTATGCTAAATTATTATATAAGTAAGATTTACTACAATCACCTGTAGTATGGCTCAGTATTCCTTCATAATGATCAGTATTGTAAAATCAAAATGTGTTCGGTTTGTACATAATCATAACTCTACTGTTTCAATTTTAAATTAATTTATACACCTTGAAATAATAAATATATATATACAATACATACAACTTCATATAAATCAACAAATTTGAGCACTAACTTATAACCTACGATGAATAAGGCATATTTAAACCCTGTTTAATTTATTTTAGCGACAGCTCTTAATCACTATGATAAAATTATGCCGTATGGATATGTTAATTCAATAATATACTCTTTGGGATTTCCATTTAGCACCATACAAATTGTATTCCAATATTTATTTAATTTTAGTTAAATATATTTTAAAACTATGTAACAATATTGTGCCTAAATCTGGCGTAGAATTATATATTTTATAAAATTAACAACTCCATTATTATATTTTTAAAACAAGAGTTTTAATTTTTAATAATTAACAGTTTTAGGAGAGGGAGAGTTTTGGTATTTTATAAATCTCAGTAGTCTTTAAAAATATTGAGAGTGGAAAGTATGGAAATGTTACCAGGAAAGTGTGACAAGAGTTCCATACCTTATTACATAAATGCATAAAAATTTCAGCCCACCCACCAAGCAAATAAGTAATGCTGAGCTCATATATACTGCTTAATTCTTTATAAATATTATTTATCAATGGTTGTTACTTGAATGCAAGTCTTAAAAGCAATTAAAGGGTGCAAACGGGGCACACACCTCAAAAACTCACAATTTTAAAATTCTAAAGAAAATAGTTTTCAAGTCCTTTCAGTAAAATGTAATTTATAGGTTGCAGTATTTTTGGGAATAAAAGATGCCATGAGTTTATAATAGCAAGCTTTTTGATAATATCTTTAACTAAATACCACAAAATGATTTAAAAATAGTTTTGATATTATAAAAAAAAACCTATTCAAGACAGTATCATAAAATATTAATTATTTGAGGAACAAAACTTTGGTCCCCAAAATGTATAGTAAAATATTTTGTTGAGTTATGATTAATTAGCATATCTTATATCTATGTAAAATTTTATTGTAATATTTTCTAGAAAACAATCTAATGTGACAGGTGGACTGATATATGAACTTTAAGGTACGGAAACCTAAATACAATTCCACACTTTTGGCACACCTTGCATTTTATAAGGCAAATTTTATAACTGAATTATGTTTTTTTTTTTTTTGGTAAATTATAATATTATTTTTACCAAGCTAAATTAAACTGATAAAAACTTTGATTATGAACAAGTAAAAAATTATGGCACAAATTTTGATCTATGTCAATAATTATGTTAAGTTGTCAAATCATCTTTAATAGAATACTTAAATTTTTGAAGATTTAAATTGCAAAAAAATAAATGTTTAAAAAAAATAACTGAATTTTGGTAAATATCACAACAGGCTGCTTACACCAAAATAATCATAGAAGTTTGAAACGTTTATCAGTTACAGTCCCTGATGTTAGAATAGTAGAATAAGATAGAAGAATTTGTATAATTAAATCCTACGAACTAAACTATACGATAAATTAGAAAAACATAATTAATAATAAACAACATTAATTAATGTAATATTTTGACACAGAACATTACACAAATTTTTAAACAGTCATAGCAATTTTCCTATTTGGTTAATTTAACCACAAACACATTATATACTATGTATATAAAACACATACATAATACATGGATTTGAAACGTCAACATTCGATACATTTATAACATGTCATACATTTAAAAACAGCAATAAATTTTCTCGTTTAACATGAATGATTCTAAAACAATTTTTTTATCATTTAACATACATGCACAAATGTTTTTTTTCTTTATTGGAATGTTCTATTTTTGGATTAAATTATTAGTCTTTTAAATTATTACACATTTTGGGTTAAAAAAAACTCATCTAGTTATAAGATGTTTAATATGTCTGGAAACAGCAAAATATTTGTACGAATAACAATAATGAAAGTTAAACTGGATTTGCAAAGTGATCAAAATCCGCTTTTTTTATGTTTACACAAAATTGAAATTTCCGGCTGCATTGGATTTGATATGTAAAATGTCAATTCTATATAGTTTTTACATTTAAAGAATTAAAGAACTATCAAATTTATTTCAAAAATTAAATTGAACAGTGCAGTTCGTTTAATAATTTTGATCAAGATAAACAATAATTATGTAAAAATAAATTTGAAAAGTTAAAAAATGTATTTAAAAAAAATTTGTTTGCATCAGTTAAGTTTTTAAAATTATTATTCAAAAACTGTTTATTCAGACAATTTTGATGGCATTTTTCTCTTAATCTCGTGCAGTTCCAAGAGTAGATATACTATTTTGATACTTCTGCCTTAAATACAGTTACCATAATGTTTTGGAAATAGCATAAATATTCATGTATAAAATCCATTAACTATAAAATGTGATGTTAGCATCGAGAGTAAATAATGAAATACATTTCTTCCAATGAATTTCAATATATTTGCTACTCTTTCAAAAACTGTAATGTCCCTTACTCTTTATCCTCCGTAATATCCATTAAATTGGTTTCAAAACTTTTGTACATCAAATTTAGGAGAAACAAGGGCGGGAGTTTATTCTTTTTTCATGCACGTTTTATTTAACATATTAAAAACAGCGGCAATGTTTTGAAATGAGGGCTTCAAACAATACCACACCCGAATAGGTAAGAAACAAAGAAAAAGAGTTGGCTTTTTGAATTGGGCCCATGCTAGATTGTATCAAGAATAATATATTTAGTTAAAAGATTAGTTTGGAATATGAACGATTTAAAAAAACTTTTACAAATCCAGTTGCTCTTAGTATCAGCTGTTTCCATTTTTCTACCTAACCTAGGCATTAAACAAAGAATAAGAGAAGCGTAGTATACTGAGGCACATTGAAATAACCACCGAGAGAGCAATGTCATTGCTCCAACATTTTAATTTCTTTTACAGTAAATATATAAATACAAAACCTAAAAACGTTTCATGACAAATAGGAATTAATTTTAATTAGGCCTAATTGTTGAGCTGTGCAGTCGAGTTTGAAAAACTTTAACAGATGGGCTTGAATAATACTTGCAGAGCTCAAATTGATCTAACCATTCACTGAAGGACAGAATATATAGCGATTTTACATTTTTATTGTCGGCCAGTTAAAACTAATGAAAAAGTACCAAACTCCCTTAGCTATACAATTTTTATTATAGACCCTATGACTTTGTAATACTGTTGAGGTCAAAAAAAAATTAATTAATTACTTTGTTTTGTACATGTACATGTAAATGATAATAATTATAATTATTAATTCCGAAAGCAAATTTAATCAACTGAAAAATCTAGTTTTTACCATCTTTTATATACTGAATAATTTATTATTTTGCTGAATATAAACTATTAATAATAAAAATGTTTCCTTAAAACATTCTTTAAGTGTACCTGCCATCATTCTTAACATTATTAAACAATGTGAACAATTTCAATAGTGACGGTTCTTATCAAATTTGAGAAAGATGAAATTTGTGATTAATAATTCATTTATTTATTGAATGTATATTTAAGAAATAATTTATATTTCAAGCAGGTATTATTGACGCTAACATCGATGAAAGTTCACACTGCCCCATACTTGCTACCGACAACTAGACCATTAGTTCCACAAAATTCATTAAAATATAGTTGAAATAAATGTTCAACAAATTATCAGTAATAAGTAAACTTTGATAAGTATAGAAATTGCAGACATTACAATTTTACAAATAATCTAATTTTTTCAAAACAAAACATGTACTAATTGTTGAAAAGAAAACATTTTATTGTTAGATTTTACTCGCAAAAATAATAAAGTAAAACGTTCCGGAAAAGGTGGTCGTAATTATGCTTTGTAAATTAACAAATTAAAGCCTAAGCAGCTCAGAAATATTCTATCTCTCGGGCGACTAATGTAATTGCATTGCTTCTTATCAACAAGTCTTTAATTTAATAATCTTGTCAAAGATTTTATAATTTATGAAACAATCTTTTATACTGTTTTGTATTCCACACCCCACTGCAACCTAGCGGCAATTTTTCAAATTAAATTTCAATAAATCAAAACAACTTCAAATAATAATTTCTATAGGCATATGAATACTTTCTTGTCGTGAATACGTACAATGTTTCGGAGTTAATTCTAATAAAAATAAATGATAATCTAAATAAAATATTAGATTATTGTAAAATAGTAAAAATAAAATGCTTTCCAATTTTATAAAATGTACAAATAGCTTGACATAAATATAGCCAAAAATTACAGGTTTGTTTAAAAAAAAAAAATTAAAAATAGACAAACTGCACAATTATTAAATTATTTATAGCATTAGCCATCCATGATTTAAAATAATAATAGGCAAAAAAATTTCACAGGGTAATTACAGAAAATAATGACAAATCCAATTGAAAATTTTTTAAATATTTTTTGTGTGCCTAATTACAAAGTCATAGGTCAAAGTAAATTCAAAATTTGTGTTTAACATTTCAACTGTAGCGACCTAGACCAAGTGCTCATTTAGAAAATAATAGAAGTTTGGTTTGCTATACGACTCAACCTACTTTGTAAATGTACCAGCCTGAATAACTTTGTCAAAATTCTGCGTAACTTAGTCAAATTAGTCGATGTTTTTAATTTGGCTAGCATATAGAGGCATATTTGAAACAATAAATCATGCTAGGAGTACTTGACCGTTGAAGAACCAAAATTAATTTGATATAATTTCCTCTTTGTTTGGCAATTTCTCTATAAAATATTTAAAACTTTTAAACAGATTTAAAATTTTTCTTCTGCTGCACAACACCAACTTTAAATATAACCCTAACACATTACAACCAAACATGTCTCACATTAAACAATAACATGCGATTATTGGAAAACGATATTAGATTAGGAACTTATTATATCTAAACATAGAAGTTAAAATGTTAAAAAAAATACAAAATGCAAAATTAATATTTGGCGACAAAACATGGATCCATTATACACGTATAGTTCTACATCCTAATAATTATTAAAGTACTAATTGACAATGCACAAATCGTATTTTAATTTTATCAAAACATAAAAGATCTTGTACAAAATTAAATTGAAATGAACATTTTAAAATTTACGTACATAAAGCATAATAAAAACAAGATCAATATATTACCCTAATATTTAATACACAAATGTTTTAAGAATATTTTCATGTGTGCTTTGAATTAATTTCATTTTCTTAAACATTTTGAAATTTTATTTAGGCCTACCAAACATATGAAAAATTAAACAATCTATGTATCCTATCATCAGACAATGGAAATTACAACATGTCTGGTAATTAAATAGCAAGCGATCCAGTAAACCCTTGACTGACTGAACTAACTGTAGAATTATGCAAACTATACTATAAAAAGAAAAAAGAAAAAGGATTAACAAGAAAAATCAACGAAGTTCTTATATTGATCACTATGGCTTTATTGCAGATGCAGAACAATCTGGACTTCAATATCTTTTTGGTCAAAATAAGGCTCATATGCATTCTTAGATCAGATATCTTGTGTTTATAATTAGTCAGGAGAAAATGTTTTAATGCTGATTTAATGATTGCTAAAATTATAGTTTAATATTAGACAAAATTAACCCTTTAAATTATAAATTTGTTTTTACGAATAAAAATAAAAAAGTCACTTTAAAATGATGAAAGTAAACAATGTATATTAAAAAAATCCAAAGAAACATTTACAAAGTTTTATGTCTATGTTCATTTATTAGTACATATTACTATAACATTTTGGTTAATAAAACCACTACAAATTTATTGAAAGAATTTTAAAATATACTATAGGGCACTGTATGTACATATGCAAAGGTTTTTAAACTGTCATGGAGCAATAATTACGGTTTTTATGTTACTATAAATGTTATTCTGTCAAACTGAATAAATATATTTTTTAAATTAAATTATTTTAACTTTTAGAGGAGTAGTTTGCACAATACACGGTTTTAATATTGTGGGATTCCGTTAAGCAATGGTTTACTGTATTAGTTCTTGATTCAAACACTAGTTTAATCTGCTTAGTGAATTATTGTTTTAAGGATTAAATAATGTTTTCATAACATAACATTGTTCTAAAGCATTTGAAAATGTTTTACATTTTACTTAGCCATATCTATAAACATCATACTTTTTAAAGTGATTCATAATTTAGTAATGGGATTTACGAATGGTAATTATCAAGGCAAGTAAACAAATAATTTACCTAATCAAATATGTTAAATTGTACTATACAGTTTTCTCCGTTTACTGTGATCATAATGGGCAAAGTCCAGACTGATAACAATATCCGATTGATAACAATAACCAGATATTATTTTAATACGCAATATAATTCATTTTTATATTATTTAAAAACATCAATAATATCATAAAGAAAACAGACAACTGCTCTTTGAAACAATATCGACGTTTGTCATTAATTTGTTGAAAGGCTCTAAAATTGAAAGTTTGTCTTTTAAATTTAAATCATGATGATTCTTTTATGAATCCCATGATTAACTAATGTAGTCTAGGTCTATTGCAACAGAAACTTGGTTTTAATGAATGAATGATTTAAATCCGTTCTATACAGTTCACTATATCCTTAATTAAAAGACACTTTAGTAAATAATGATAACTTTTTAATTTGACACAAACCTAACCTTTACTCGTACTTAAAATAATTATGTAGCAGTACTAACCTTGAAACTCAACTGAGAAATGGAATAATTTACATTTAACAAAAACTACTCTGTAGGCCAGGTAAACACCTTAAAACTATTTGATGACTTATACGGTCACCGTACTGCAAGTGCTTTTACCACGTATATTCTGTTACTCGATACTGCACAAAAACTGTCTAGAGACCGTTTACCGTTCTTTCTGTAATGCATCATATTTTTTGTCACTCTGACAGAAAAAAAGTCTGAACGTTAACCAAAAACCTGATAATAATAAACGATGTATTTCCTTTCTGCAGTGATATCTATGATCGGGACTTTACATAAGTGATAACATAAACCGTTTGATAATATTATCCATGATTACAATAAACGGCTTCCACTGTGTTAAAGTTAAAAGAGTTGTGTATTTTCCCTCTTGTCCAAATAATTTTGATTAATGTTGAGAACTTAGCTTTATAATTAAAATACCTGCTGTCAACATTTGTATTTCTTTACATTTCTGTTCTTGCAAATTTATTCACTAGAAGCTACTTTGTTGACTTGTAGGTCTAACTTCTAAAGCGAGAGATAATTGTCTGTCTGCTAAATGGATCTGGAATCTCCGTCTAAGGATTTTTTATTTTTTTATTTTATATGGGGCTTTTGGCCACGAGAAATCGATTGGAAATGGTCACCAGTCTGGGAAAATTTGTTTTCTACGTCTTTTTATTAAATTAAAAAGTGAAATTTGTCCATTTTAAACAATACAAAGCACAGCTGATGCAAATGTTTTCAATGTCATTACAATAATCATCTGTTTTCTTCTAAACGAAGCACAGCTGATGCAAATGTTTTCAATGCCATTACAATAATCATCTGTTTTCTTTTAAACTGTATTTTATTAGAGGTAAGCCTAATGTTGTATCTATTTTTAGTTACCATGGCAACGAATACTTCTGCTAAATAAACATACCCTTTATTTAGTTGTTTAATGTTATAGGCCTAACCTAAACGATGTTCACGGAAATTTGCAATAATAGTTATTGAAGTGAGCGAACTAGGCCCTGCTTATAATCGAGCTTTAGCTCGGTCTCCTGGTACTGATTTCATTACAACAGATTAAATTGTATTTGAACAAAACTGAATTTATAAGGGATTAGTGTGTAAAAGCTTCTATGCAACACTCAGGTAACCAAGCAACTAGGGTTTCTCCTCTTTGCTCAGTCCTTACCTTAATGTTGTACAGAAGCCATTTACAAAAATTGTTATGTAAATATCTATTATATTCTTTGCTTACAGGAATAAAAAGGCACAAGTTCTTCCTTATTTAAACCTAATTGGTTTTGGCCTAAAATGTCCTAATAATTGTCTTTATAGTTGTAACTAAACCTTAATCTAATCGTTTTGTTTGACTATATTTACTTCTTAAAATGTGGCTTGCAAAATTAAATTTAAAATTTGAATAGTTAACAAACACATTTTTAGTAATTATTTTAAATGCACCAAACAAGCCATTAATAAAACATGACTCACTGAAACCAATTTTAACAAAGACTTGATTATTCCCCCATAGAGTTTCTAATAAGACAATTTTAAAAATGGGAGTGTAATTAATTTTAAAAGTTATCAGATTATACAAATATTCAATATTCAGATAATTTAAGGAGTATTATGAAAGGCGAAAAATTCTTACAAGAATAAATATTTTACTTTCTTTCTATTAGCCTCACTTAAATTTTATAATTTCAAAACTAGTCGTATTATTATAATATTTGGTGCATATTACATATAAATAAATAAATTTAAAAGTGTAATTAGTTTAACAGAATGTTTGCACAAAAAAATATTAAAGACTCGTTATCAAAAATTTAGACCTGTTTTTATAGTATACCTTTTTTTTTTTTTTTGAAAAGTAGGAAAATTTATAGATTACAAAACATACAATATGTGCATTTTGTCTAACAAATATAACTGAAAAATGTCTGTCCCTTCTTGTAACTGCTTAGCTTCATATAACAACCCACTAAGTGTATTGAAATCAATTTCATACAAATTATGGTTTAAAATTAAACACATAGCTTAGTAGTATTCATTTGCTTTAAAATATACATACTGTAATTGACATATCAGTCAATTAACAATCATTGTTGTTTAGTTGATAAAATGATTCTTAAATATTACTTTTATTAAAACAAAATTATGTTAAGTTAAAAAAAGACGAAAAACAAAGAGACGGAAATTAGATGGAATGCCAATGATGTTAATTCCGTTGTTAGTCAAAAATCTTAATAGTAATAAATAAATAAAAAATATACATAAAACCAATGTAAACCGCATGATTTACATCACATTTTACAAACTTTGGATAGTTAACAATCTCTGAATATCTATTCTCAATCGATCAAAGAGAACAACTTAAATTGAGTTTAATGCCCGTGAAAACATGTTTAGAGTGCACTGTCAATAAATAGCACAAAAATACTGCAGTGGTGACAGAGTTTCTGATGGACTTCTCACAGCTCCAGAACGGAATGATAACTGACAACAATAATAATCAATTTACATCTAGATAATAACATTTAGAAGTTGTATAAGTAAAAACAATAACACTTATCGCACATATTATTTCTCAAGACTATTTTTTTGTCGGTACGCCATAACTTCTTTAATACATCATCAAATTACATGAATGAGGCATCATTTTAAAGCTTTCCTTAACCACTACACGGAAAAAATAGACAAACAGCTTAAAATTCATGTTTTAATAACAAAAATTGATTTAAAAAACTTTTATATTATACTCTGTATGTTCCTAATGAAAGGCGCCATCTACTAACCATCTGTTTAACTAGCATGACAGCTGTTAGTTAGATTGTTTACACTGTAAGATTGTATAGGGAAACTGTTATTTATAAACCAATGTAAATAAATAAACTTAATTAACTGAATTAAATCAACGTGTTAAATCAGGTATGTAATACATGTGAGTTTCAGGGTTTTTAAACATCAAAATAGTAGTATAACGTAAAAAGGGTCATAAGGTAAATTTTGGACATTAGCCTAATTTAAAAGATTTAGTTATTTCATAATATTAATGAACATAGAAATTCAAAGGGAAATGCAGACATTAATTAATAATTCAGAATAAATCAAACATAATATTAACTTCATGTTTAATTTCAGTTTTGTTTAAATATTTAAATTATGTTTCATGATGTGTCAAAATATATGAAAAACATTTAAAAGGTATTGGAGGGTTTGAAGCTATGGCCCACTAAGTTTTTAGACAGTGATGAATAAATATCGAAAGACTATTTCAGACATTGTAAGAAATAAACTTGATAGATTATGTTGGAAGCCTGTGTGATTCATCTATGATAGAGACAGAAATTTTGTCCGAGATGTTGGCAACATTCAAAGGTAGTCGTAGGGGAACATATTTACGGACCCCTGGAAAACAGCTTCCCATTGGTAACCTGGAGAACAGCTTCCCATTGGTGTCTCCTGGTTTGTATCACGTGACATGGCGTGATCGGAAGAAAGAACGAGGAAGAAGGAGCCTTTTCTTCAGACTTGCAACAGTGATCCAGTACAAAGCAGACATGTTTTGCAGTTAGTCCAGCGAAATGTTTTAACAAGTGCTTATTTGCGGTAGTTAAAGTACAACTACCGTTTAAATATGTTTAAAGAGGAGTAAAGACAGTGCCGTACATCGTACGATAACGAAGATGTGAAATTTGTTCGTGAATTGTCTCAAAAGTGATAACTTTGGAAGTATGAATCATGGCGTGGCGTTCTTTATGCATTTTACATAAAAACTGTGCAACGAATGTCTAAGTGAACTAAAATCAACGTGGATAGAGTGCGACGAATAAAAGTATTATGGGGTTTTCTATTTTTAAATTGAATAAAATTGTGTTGTAAAGTTTCTCTTTCGTAAATTCATATTTTCTTTAAAGTGCACTATAAAACAAAAAATCGTAAGTAGTAAATTAATTTAACCAAGTCTGCATTTGAATAATTTATCAATATAAGTTTTTGTATGTTTAAGATGAAATTAATAATGAATTTGTGTGTTTGAGTGTCTGATTGCGATAGTTGAGCTGATGAATTGCCAATTTGATTTAATTATTAATGTGTGTGTTTTGCAATCTAAAATGATACAGTAAAGTATTAATGCCAATCACTATGACTTTTTAATTTGAGTTTTTATCCTTTCCAGAAGTACTTTATGGTAACGAACCTTGTTTAAATTATAAATTCAGTTTTTTAGTTTTCTTTGTGTGTGAAATAAAATGGCGGCAGTCTTTGGTGAGGGAGGCGGTTTGGAGCCAAAGTTGCCATGTGATCAACATGGCGGCCATGGTTCTGGACGAGTCCATTTTTAACCGGAGAACTGTAGTCATAGATGAGACAGTTTTATGTGTAACAGATATTTCAATGATCAACTGTTGAGTAACAGATGTGATCAAAACATAACCTAACTTCAATTTTGGGGTTATGTTTGTTTGTTTACATTGGGATTAAGGTGTTGTAATATTTTAAAATGATAATTTAATTAAATAAATAAGTAAATGGATTGAAGATAGGAAATAATAAATAATTGTTACACAGTAAAGGTATTTTTTTATTTTAAAAATAACTTAGAAATATTTTTGTCAAAATTAAATTTTTATTTTTCATTTTTTTTTGTTTTCTATTAATAAATTGTTTGTAAACGGCTTGCAAGGTGGCAGCACGTTACAGGTAAATGTAGGCCTACTCCGAACTTGCGAAATATTCGCACGGGTCAGCTAGTTTTCCTTTATTGTGGAGTGAAACAGGAAGATTTTAAAATCTTGTTACTCAATTGTTTGGTATTTTTTAAATAGAAATTTAGTTTTATGATTTTAAGTTGATAGCGCTATTATTTCTTGATATATAAACCTGGAAATATAAGCGACTGATTTGTGAACTGAACTGTGTTAAATATTGTATGTTTTGCATGATAACAGAATACAATGTGTTTTAAAAAGAACTACATTTATTTATACTTGAACAATATCAATCAATATTACACTGGATTTGTCAATGATAAACAGTGCTACCACCTACAATCATCAAACAAAAGTTCATTTACAACAAAATTCCAGACATATAAAACTGGGTAACAGGACTTTAAAAGCAACCTGTATTAAAATACTCTGTAATTACAGCTATAAATTTTAACATAGTGTTGATAGCCTCCAGGACTGTATGTAAATCCGTTAGTATAGGCTGACAACATACATTGTGGACTACCGGTTTCAATGGAATACCGTCATCATTACCAGAACATCATTCCTCTTATATCATTCACAGTTGTGGATGTGGTCAAATAATTGCAATTTATTTATTTTAGTTAAAGTAAAAACACAGTTACACAATGTATAGAAATTGTCAAATCTTTTAAAAATTATAAAAAAAAGAAAAAAAAATTTTTTTTTTGAATACAAATGCGCACCTTCATCTATATATATAAAAGCGAAATACCACTCACTCATAACGATTTCTCAAAAACTACCGAACGGATTGAAATGAAATTTGGTATGTAGCTTCCTCTAGGGCCATAGGTGCTCACTAAGAAAGAGTTTGAAAAAATTCGAAATTTTAGGGGGGTTGGGGAGATCAAAGTTATTAAAAACCGATTTCTTCAAAACTACCGAACGGATTGGAATGAAATTTGGTATGTAGCTTCCTCTAGGGCCACAAGTGTTCACTAAAAAAGGATCTTAAAAAATTGGAAATTTTAGGGGGGTTTGGGGGGTAAAAAATACTAAATCTTGATTTCTCCAAAATTACCAAACAGATTGGAATGAAATTTGGTATGTAGCTTCCTCAAGGGCCATAGGTGCTCGCTAAGAAAGGGTTTAAAAAATTTTGAAATATTAGGGGGGGTTTGGGGGGATCAAAGTTATAAAATCACGATTTCTTCAAAACTACCAAACGGATTGGAATGAAATTTGGTATGTAGCTTCCTCTAGGGCCATAGGTGCTCACTAAGAAAGGGTATGAAAAATTTCGAAATTTTAGGAGGGGTTTGGGGGATCAAAGTTATTAAAATCATCATTTCAGATCTTTTATTATTATGACAATAGTGCTTTTATTATTTAAGATCTATATATATAAAAGCCAAATACCACTCACTGACTGAACACTTAAAAAGAATACAATTACGTTAAAAAGACTGAAAATACCAACCACCACGGGCAACGCCGTACGGGTCAGCTAGTTAATTATAAAAATTGTAATGTGTTCAGCTGGCGAACATGAACGTTCTACGTTGGAAGTTGGCTGATGACTAATTATTATCAAGTAATCCTATCTCTTTCTATTTGCAGTACTGTATTATATAGTTCATGTGATGATTCGTTTAGTTTATCACTACATATGGGCTTCCAGTTAAGTTGTGGTATATATTTCATATTCCTTCGAGGAAAACAGTAAAACTTCTTTTGCAAATGTGGAAAATATTTATATCAGTATATTTCTTCTTTATACAGAACATTCTATATATAAAGAACATTCTTCTTTCTCATACCAGTATATGAGCGACCATAATCTTTTAAGTGCCTCATGAAATAAGACTTTGCTTCAATTACAGCAAATGCTATTTAAAATGTTTGGCAAATGACCGTCCAGTTTGGCCGATATAGAATTTATTACAATAGGTACAAGTTACTCCATAAACTACGAATAAATTAGTTTTTTCTATCGGAATGGTTTTTTATCTGGTTTTGGAAACCTGTGAAGTTGTGAGATTTTTGTATGACGTGACAACTTGACGTTTGTTTAGTTCTTTTTTTAATTGGTACTAAGACCCCAAATACGTTATACACAGATGTCGCATGCTAGCAAACTCAGTTTCATTCATAAAACCGAAAGATGGCGCTAGTGGTAAGAGCACTGATGAACACTTAAGACAACTCCCCCTCTAAAGTTTAAAGAGAGAGTTATAAAAATTATTTGCTGTCTGTATTTTTTACTATCATCTGAGGCCTAGCGAATTTTTGGTTTAGTCAGTTGTTGCTCATTTTCTGTAATGTTAAAGGTCTGGATGCCATTTTTCTTGAAGATTAGTTGTTATCAAAGAAATTGATGAAGTGTTTATTAATTAATTTTCGAGTGTAAACTGTTTATGAATTAGCAAAAATATAATGCAAGTATTGATACGTCTACAACAGAATGATACAGAGGAATGATGTCTGGATCTGATGACGGTATACCATTGAAACCGGTAGTACATAAGGACAAACAAGGATTGATGTTGTTAAGGTGATTATTAACTTAACTAACTGATTTAGACCTGATAACTGTTGTTTCAATCCTTTTAAATGTGTTATCCAATCTCTAAAATACTATTTCCAGGATTATTTTTGTTTTAAATATCTTTTCTCATTACTGCTATTGTTGTGTGTTAAATGTATAGATTGAACATTTAAAATACACAAAACAAGTCAATGTGTTTGTTGTTAAATAAGTAACGGCTAATCTATGTTGATTTGTACAACCAGAATGCCCTATTTAATTTTTAGTAGGGCTGATCTTATGCTAACACTGTCTGTTACCCTAGTAATAATAACTTGATGATCCTCACTTCAAGTTAAAAAAAATGTAATGGTCAAAATTTCAAGAATTGCTACATTTAAAAAGTTTTTGAAATATGGAATTGATTTCATGATCATCAGATTTAGAAATATCAGCGGCACAAGCATGATCAGCACTTTTAAACTATTAATGGAGATTATAAAATGAACTACCTATCCCATGAATTGCATTTGTTTTGCATAACGTAAAATTAACTAACACACAAGGATTTTCTGTGAACATGTAAAAGGAGAAAAGACGCAATGAATCAACTCCAAAGAAAAGTTATGAATTTTCAATTCAGTATCTATATTCGTTTAGCTCTCTTTAATAAAATATAAATCTTAACTTCTGTCTGATATGTGTTAAATGGGCAGTAAAACAAATCCATGAACAAGGAAAGAACTTACGTGTACAGAATTTGACACAGAGCAGCAAAAGTTAAGGAATTTTAAAAGTGTAACTAAAACTTAATTGGGAAGCCAGAAGATTGGGTTGATAAACTTTTTAAATAAACAATTTCATAATCACACCTGTGTGTCCAATACTCCTAAAACCAGCACAATCTTCGACCATTCCACTGGAATTTTCAAAACTAGAATTCCCGTGAAGCATGGCAGGTGCAATCCCTACATATTTTTAAAAGTGGCATTATGAAGAACCATTTCAGTATTATTATTGGTGTTATTTTTATTCCAAGTCTTACGTGTACCAAGCTCAGAGCTTCAGGGATATAAGTGAGATCTATTAACCTTATAACGGCCAAACGACACCACAACACCATGTTTCACGGCGCAAACGCAACAACTTCACACATTTGCATAAAATTTGCATATATTTGCATAGTCGCTAATTTAACCCACTTAAAATTATCCAATCGTAATAAAACTGGCACCATTGGAAAGGAAATGAATTAAACTTTAATTTTTGTATTTACAACTTTTTCGTAAAACGTATATTTACATACGTAATCATCGTTTTAAAATGTGCACATCGGCCTACAGTTCTTTCCACGCGGGAATCTGCGCACAATTGTACTGTTATTTCTCACTCTTGCAACGTTTCCCACCATCTACAATAATGTTTCTTTGGCATTTCTTAAAATACCGTTGGATTGGTTGTGATTTCATCTTTCTGTTGGTGTCTTCCAATCAGATTTCACAGTACATTTACTGTTTCAAACAAGATTTACTGTAAACCCTTGCGATTGGACAGTCTCTCAACCGATAAACACGCCTTTTGTCAACGATTATTTAGTAGGCAACGCCCAATGATTTGACAGATTGCTTTATACGATTTTGTAGACGAAAGTCTGTAGTATCTAATGGTAGTAAGTAAACTGGATAAAACCGGTTTTGTGATTGTCTAAACAGCAGTGACAAGTTACGTTGTTGTGAGATCGCCTTGGGCGTTCGTTCCCACGCTATTCAAGTAGTCCGACCTACAGCACGTGTTAGCTCGGGAGTTTTTATTCCACTGATGTATTTTTGTTATTCAAACGAATGTAACTCAAACACTTTTGTGAACTAAGGAAAGACAAGTACACCGTTCTTTTCTTTGATTTATCCTCTACCACTTTCTTATAATAATATTTCATTTTTTGTCAAAGCATATACGTAAAGCACGTTACAATCTAGGCCTAGGTAAATACCAGTTGTGTACTTGAAACATAAAAACGGTTTTTTTCAAAATAAAAAATTTGAAATTGATAAATGTTTTTATACAGTTCTATTTAGAACTAAATTACGAAACTTTTTTACGCTTACGAAAAAAATACAAAAAATGTTTACTAATTGTTATGTAGGCCTAAAGTTGAACTTTTTCCTTTCGTTACTGAACATTTTTTGTTTCTTGAGCTAATAACTTTTACAATTTCAAAATAAACTTATTTTTAGTGGCATATTTGAATTCTTTGAAGTTTCTTCTACAAAAAAGCTATTGAACACATTTGGATTGGGGTTCATTTACTATTTTTGGCGAATTTTTAAAAATATGCTTGCAAAACGCTAAAAACGGGCTGGCCAATTTTAGCTTTAACCGTGGCCGTTGTTGGGTTAAATGTTGTTAATTATATTTTCCTGATAAAGAAAATATCTTGGTTACCGTATCAGCATTGCTTTAGCCTTGATTAGTATTTAATATTATTAAATACTACGTTAAATAACTATTATAATATTACTCTTCAACATCATATCATAGTGTTTTACCTACTTTCAAGGTTTGAATAATGATACTGAAATCCTAACGCATAAGAACTATATCCCGCCAAAGTTTGTGAAAAAGGTAATGAATTAACCCACCTGCTATTCTTAATAATTGTAATACTAAATTCAAAGAAATATGTTTATCAAATTAATTTCCGATGCAATAGTATTAAAAAGTGATTCTTCATCAGGATCTTAATTAAATTCAATGTAAAATATTTTTTGACAACGAAAAAACAATTAGTTAGACTTTGTTACGATTTACCTCCAGTTTGACTGCTCGACATACACTGCTATTTTATCTAATAAATAGTATTCCAGTATTTGTCAATGATAATTGATGATCCTCTCCAAGTGTGATTTAGTAAATGTTTGTCTCACAGTTAATTTATATTATATTTGTACATGTTCTGCTACAACTAGAAATTTATTTACTTCAATTAATTGTTATATAGAGTTTATTTACCTGCCACCTGCTTCGCTAGCCGCCGTGTCGGGGGACTGAGGCTGAAACATTGCTTGGGGAGTCGCTGGATAACTTCCCATACCACTTGATGAAAGACTTCCCATTCCTGGGATATGCGTGACAAGCACGGGTTTTACGTAGCCGTTAAGAGATGTAGGTTGGTTGTCTGGAAAATCGTTAAAAAATTAAAACATCAAGCGAAAGATGCAAAAAAAATCAAACAAGAAAATTTCATAATTGAATGAAACCCTTAAAATCTGCATTTAACATCTTTTCAACAAAGTTTACAAAGCACTAACAAAGATAAATTTTTGCTTTGAATTTTTTGGTTCCAATTTTTACCCAGGTTTGTGTTTAACAAACCCTTCTATGAAGGATGTGTATCACCAATACTTTTAAAATTTGGGATAGACCAGAGATATTTGAATAATTACGAATCCTATGAATAAAGTGTGAGTCACCGATATTTACAAAATTAAAGATTAATTTGACTGGGGTGTAACTGAATTTATATGTACTCAAAAGTCAAACAAGTTATAAAAAAACACAACAAAAACAAAACTTCTTAGGTAACAACATGACACAGATTATAAAACTCCAATACATAGACGATCAAAAATATATATGAACATCTCAATATCTCTAATTCAGTAAAGATGGAACAAACATTTTGCAGAAATTTACATCACCTTTCTACTTAGTGAGTCGTAAGTCAGGTACAATATACTGGATGTTCCAAAAATTCATAAAATATTATGTTTTCTTATACATGTGGTTTTACGTTTTTATAAAAGTGCACAAAAAATATATGCTACTTAGATATTCTGAACAGTTATTCAGAATTTGTTTAACACTAGTAGCCCAAATACGTGAAACCTTAACTTCATAAATAATCATAAAATTAGCAAACCTGTGAAAGGAGTATAGTACTTGCTGAATGCTGTGCTTTTACAAATATCTGGATACAAATACACTAGATGAGGTAAGTCTGATATTCTGTCTGCAAGCGACCGGATTGTGAAGTCCTTACTGGTAAAAGGCTGCAACATGAATACTTCTGATGTGTCTGAAAAACAAAACAAAACCAATCAAACTGTACTAATATATAAAAAAGTAACTTTCATTTATTTTTTTTATGAAACGTAATTATAGAAATATATTTTAAAATAGAATTTGATAATAAGTAAGTCTTGTTTAAATAAAATGTTCTACCTAAAATATCTCTTTAACAATTATTGTGAGCTCACAATTCACAAAGTAGTTATTAAGTTTAATCTGAATAAAGAAGTTTAGTGTACAAAATAAATAGTCACAAGGTATTTTAGTCAACTCACATAAATAATTAACATCTAGGATGCTTGATAAGATGTGTTGAGACGGTTTAACTGGCTAAGAGAGGAGCAGAAACTCCACCGATGGGCCCAGAACCAATGATAGGAATATCAAGAGGCTATGGGAAAGAAAGCGTAAGAAAAAATGTTCAATCAGGACACTTGCTCAGATGGAGAGAGATGGTAAGAGGTCGGAGACAGGCATACGACTTCATTGATGGCCTGGATGGACACCTAAGCAGAACACTGCTGGGTCTTGGCAGGTCGGAAGTGAGGTTGTTGGTCGGTCTACAACTCTCTGAAGAGGCACCTCCACCTGATGGGGCTGGAGAACAACCCATTATGTCGAAGGTGTGGAGAGAAGGAGGAAACTTCTTTCCACGTTCTAAGCGAATGTGGTGAATCAATGAGGCAGAAATATCTGGGACAAGGATACCCTGACACCAGTTATGTACGAGAGGAAGGTAAAAAGGACTCCTTCGTTTCGCAAAAAGGGCGGGTTTGATGTGAACTGCTGCCTGAACATGGGGCACAGAGGACCTAATGGTTTAGGTGCAGTGGGCCCGCTTGGTGGATCACACAAACCCCCAATAATAATAATAATAATAATGAGACGCTTTCATTTCAACCTTCACAAGAGTGAAGATGTAATTTTCATCATTCTCACCTTCCAGTTTATATTCAAGTTTTCAATTACAAAATATGAAACAGTGTAATAAATATTTCATACACCAGTCACCAAGTCTATCCTAATTCGCATAATTTACAAGTAATGTTAAAAAAAATACAATCTAGACATCATATGACAGACCATTATAAGTAATATCTAATTAGTAACTAATACCGATTTAGTTACAAGATCTGAAGATGAACGAATAGCTCTGAAACATGTCTTCCTAAAGAAGTACCACTAGAAGTCAGTTGACAATCTATTATATAGGCAATATGTGATTTAGTAATAGAGACTTGGTTACCACATCTGATAACGGCTCTGAAACATGTTGCAATAAAGAACTACGACTAGAAGTCAAATAAAAACCTATTCTAGGCAATATCTAATTAGAAATTAATAGTGACTTGGTTACCACATCTGACAATGAACTTACGGCTCTGAAACATGTTGTCCTAATGTACTACAATTAGAAGTCAAGTACAACACTATTATAGGCAATATCTGATTAGTAATTAATAGTGACTTGGTTACCACATCTGACAATGAACATACGGCTCTGAAACATGTTGTCCTAAAGAGCTATGACTATAAGTCATGTACAACACTATTATAGGCAATATCTAATTAGTGATTAGTAATTAATAGTGACTCGGTTACCATATCTGACAATGAACTTACGGCTCTGAAACATGTTGTCCTGAAGAGCTATGACTATAAGTCATGTACAACACTATTATAGGCAATATCTGATTAGTGATTAGTAATTAATAGTGACTCGGTTACCACATCTGACAATGAACTTACGGCTCTGAAACATGTTGTCCTAAAGAACTGCGGCTAGAAATCATGTGATGAATCAACAAAGGAAATAAATATCTAATTAAAAAACCCATAACTTGAATTATTAATTTGTAAAATATTTGGGTAACTTCTATGATGCAAGTTATCAATTTTCAGTAGTTTTAATCAATGCTTAATCAGTGAAGTGAAGGCAACAAACAAGAGCATCTAGTGCGAAAAAGTATTTAACCGACTTAAGGGAACTCTTCTTATTATTACTATCATTTTGAATTATTCATCCAAAATAAAAATTAAACTTATAGCTAACTGCATTATATTTCTATAAATCCCTTTATTTCAACTTAGGTTTTGGCTAATTTGTTGTTCATTTGTGCTAGCTAGTTCACAAATATAATAGTATGCAGTTCCTCTGCCCTCTACAACTAGTTTTACACGGGCAAATACTTTGGTAAAAAGTATTATTGTTTATTTTTTTATTATAGATATTAATATTTAGTCGCATGTCAGGAATGGTAATGATAATAAACAAGAAGTTTTATATCATAGAGTATAAAGAAAACATTCATTTTGACATTGAAGGAGTGGTTTTGGTAATGCTGTACTGATGAGGAAACAATAGTTCAAAATATTGGGTCTAAGATTTAATGTCAAATTAAGTGAAATGCTTTCTAGAACTTGGGTCACAATATTTTATGGTTTTAACAATCAAGTCTTTTTTAATGATTTTATATACAACTTTGGTATTTGTAGAAAGCTAGTTAGACAACAAGAAATTACCTCATTTAAAATATTTCCGGATATGGTATTGGAAGTTCAAATTTTTCAATTCACTAAAAAAAGTTTAGGTAATAAGAAAAAATTTCTAAAAAAAAGATACTTCAATTATTAGCAAACAGCAAAAGTTCAACCTTCACATTAAAACTAACAAACACAATATTTAAACAATATTTGTTTAGCATTTATTCACCCAACTTACACTTCATACAAAACGAATCTTATTTTGGGCGTAACATTTTCATTCAATGATTTTAAAGATTCAGCAAACTGAGCACGACTATTTATAGATTTGAGAAAATTAGGGATGTGTCGATACCAGATTTTTCGATTCTCGATACCGATACTGATACTTTGAAAAATCGATTCTCAATTCCCGATACCGACACCTAAAAAAAAAAAAAAAAAAAAAAAAAATGACGAATGTCCG